>CM070831.1:8837128-9009628 GCA_036326025.1 Chrosomus eos
CAAAGTTTCTCATACAGACGATACATCAAACGATGTCCGTGAAAACTACTAAAAACGCTGTATTATGCATGCCAGGCCAGTAGTTGGCGATGTCACTTTGTAAAGAAACACAACACGCCTGTGCACACGCATTCTTCTACGTGTGTAATTAATGCATCTCTTCTGGTCGTAGTAGTGGTGCAGTAAATCCACACTGCTGAAGAAGCGTTTATAAACTCAATATCTTGAGCAGCACAAATGTAACGTAGGCCAAAAGTAAACCTCACTCCCCTGGCCTCAAGAGGTGTGCTGGCGACTGACGCTAGCAGCTGCGGTATTTAGCATCCTTGTTAGCACACCCGTCTCCCACGCCGGAGACCCCAGCTAGAATCCCGCTCGGAGCGGGTCGGGTGGGACCGGTTACATTTGGTGCCGTGACCCGGATTTTTCACAAATTCCCGCTTTTGTAGTTTACATGGAGATGATAGCAATACAAGCTTGCGTTTTCACACCCCCAAAACAACGTTGTCATGTACATGAATGGCCAAAAGCGCATAAAAAGTTTTTAAGCTGCAAACGGTGTCGTGTAAACGCCCCCTGAGAATCCAAATATAAAGATTTATATTAAAACCTATTCTTGAATGCATACAGGAACTTTTAAACGACTGCAGTCAGTTGACACATATCATGTCAGTCTTTCTCTTCTCATTTAAAATCCTTTAAGCTCCCTCCGTCTGAAAGGACCTTGCGCTCCGTCCTGTATTGACCAAATGAAGTGCAGATTCAGCAACAGTATAGTCTCTTGTATAGTCAAACTTCTGATGACAAAGGTCTTTACATATTTTTTTGACCAAGATCCGCCCACTTAGATTGCAAGACATTATTTGACTTGCATGTGAAGTGACCAATCACATTTTATATTTTTACATGCCCTTTAGAGGGAGTGGATTTTCCATATATTTTTGAGTATTCATTATCGGAAGTTAGATTATTAGAATGAGATTGTTTATTATGAATGAGAATAAGATTATTATTTATTGTTGAAGTACATGTCCGTTCGTTTGTCGCAGGTGCTGACAACCATTGTTCTGCAGTTACTAACAGCAGCATTTGATATTGTTGGATTTGGGCTCATGGCCAGACACATCCCATTCAGAGGAGAGTCGTACTACTACAGGGACACAGAGGTAAACAAACAGAGACGCCCCATCCTGCTCATCCTCGAGCCAAGACCTTCATTCCCACAAGTGACTGAAGATTAGCCTACTTTAAACAATATATAGTAGGATGGGACTCAAGGATGTCTTCAGCTATTTCAAAATGGGAAAATGTTATACTTCAACCAGCCAACTTGCTTTGTTAAAAAAAATGATTTCAAATTTTGAGAGCTGACAGTTTTAGTTCTGTCTGTGTACATGAATCAGAAAAGCTGATGATTTTGAGAGTATAGGAATCAGGAAGCTGTACATCGATCTGAACATCGGTCTCTGTCAGACGGCAGACTGTGGTTGAGTGTGTGTGAGCAGAAAGAGAGATGTGATGCCAGGCTCTGTCCTGCTTGTTTCAGTGGTGTTGTGACCCACTTCACTCTGTTTGGGCTTGCTGTGGAGAAGGAGAGAAAGGGGGACATAAAGAGGTGAGTCACATTACAAGCTTTACGACGCAGCAGGGAATACCACAAACACATCCTGAGACTCCAAGCAGGATTAAAACTCTAATTCGGTTCAAGATTAATGTAATCTGAATTCCCCCCCAATTATAGACGAACACAGATTTAATGCACATGATTTAATGTTTTAGGAGAGAACTCACATTCATTTGCTTTTTGTTGCACAATTTAGCCTAGTGGTCGAATGATGCGAGTTTCTCAATGGCAGATGATGATATCAGTAACTAAAGAGCTGCATGGCAATATAATGTTGATATATCGATGTTGTTGTTACTAACTAAAACTATTACAAATCTTAACTACATACTTACTACATGTACTTACTATAGTAATACCAGTAAATTATGCATAATTACAAGTAAATAACCCAAAACCTAACCTTAACTATTGTAATTACTCGAGTAATATTACTTATAATTAAGTTCATATAATTAAGTAATATTAGTATTAATAGTACTTATTTGAGTAATTATAATGTAACTGAATAAAGTGTAAATAAAATAAAGTGTAACCAAATGTTATTTTAAAAGTTACATTATAAAACTTTAAGCTGAAGTGCTAAAACTTAAATAAAGAAATTAAAACTAAAATGAATAAAAACAAGAAAATTATTAAAAATAAAATTACTAAAAATAAACTAAACTAAAAGTATAAAATAAATAAAAGCCAATATATTATAGCAGTATAAAAATAATACTTAAATAACACTGTGATGTACAAATATCGAAGTATATCACTAAATTAGACTTTTGAAATATTGAATTGATTCATTGAAGTATAACATTTTCCTATGTTTATATTTATATCGTTTTTGTGCCATTCATTTGCATATGATTATGATTTACCATGTAAAAAGTTGGATATATTATTGTATTTGTGGTTTGTATTACAGTTCTTAGTGAATGGGATCTTGGGAACACTGATCGGTTTCCTGGTGCTTGCATGTATTATCGGTTTGGTTGTGTCTCTTTTTGGGGTCTACGCACTTTCTGTTAGTGCCATTAAGGTACGTAGTTCACCACTGCTATTAAAGATAATTCTGTTCTGTTCCAGATATCTGTTAACGTTTTAAAGGCTAATTTATGAAACTGACTGTCAAATTGACTGTTTTCTCTTAGGAAATGACACCCATCCCTCACTCTACTGCAAACCAACATTACGGTGCTGGCGCTCATGCCCAGAATGCGATCCATGCTGGAAACTGACGAAATAAGAGACATTCAGAGCAGAAGGGTACAGTTTTAGCACAGTTTTACACCAACTACAAAAGAGGACTGTTTCACCTACAAACCACTCACAGGTAAACAACCACAACAACAGAAAAAAAGAAAAAAAAACTTTTGTGATGTAAATAATTTTTTGGAAATAAAATGGATAAAGTCTTGTTTTTTGCTTAGCTGTTGCTCTTACAGGCTGTAGGACTGCTGTAATTTCGAATGCTCCACTTAAACGTTATTCGTACCCAATTCATTTTTGCTCTTACAAACTTCTGAAGCTTCTTAGCATGTAACTATAAGCAAATGTCTACCCAGAAATCTTGACCAGAATCCAGTGTTATAGATGTATGTTTAAGGGGTAAGTGTTTATCGTTCTTAGGACATGTGAAATTCAGTTTTAGGTACATAAAAAAACGGAAAAGGAATTATGGTGAATGGGAACGGTAAGATGGTTCTGTGATTCCGACTTGTTTTGTAGCATTTTGTACCACCTTTCGCATGAATCTTTATATCGGTCAACATGTTTGTTTTTGCCACATGAGGACATATGGGGCAACATTTATCAAGTTGATATTTGTTCGTTTGAATTGCAATTTAAAACCAAACAACGTTGTAAGCAGGCCAAATAGTTATAAACACAAAAAAAAATCCTCACTTGATAAATGTGATCCATGTACAGTGAAACTCCTCTAAAGCAGAGTAATGTAAATTTAAACACCAATGAATTACTAAACAGCATCGCTTGGCTTTTTTGTCATCTCGTTTTATCCGTACTGATTCTTCAGGAAAGCTATGATGACTGCCAACTCTGTAAGTGCCACCACTTGTGACCAAAATCATGGACACCCTAATGACTAAAGGTCAGAGGTTGAACCCTCAGTCAAGGGCTCGACTTTGGTGATGTAAAATCCTCTTGTGGAAGCATGTGTCGTTCGTTCTGTGTCTGTAGATCTTTGTCTTTGTGACAGCATGTGAGATTTACATTGTGCCTGTTCTCTGTGACCTGTTGACGTGTAGTAAAATGAAACCATGTAGTATGTAGTTATATGGCTGTGTTTGTGTTTGTATTTGACTGAATGATATTTCAAATAAACATGATTTAATACACAATCGGATGCTCTCATTTTATTGCTTTATTTGTCACAGTGCACAAACACAATCACAATCAAATCATTAGACATGATAAACTCTCAGCAGATATTGAGAGTAAAATTTATTCCAGAAAATGGGTTTTAAAATCTAGATGCATTTTTATATTAAAATGTAAAAGTTCATTTGGCATATTTTTATCTCACAATTCTGAATATTTTCAAATGCGAGTTTATATCTCAATTCAGATTTTTGCTAATCCAATAGCATTTACACTGCCTCTGATGGTCACTGGTCAGAATGAAACAGAATTCGCATTTGCAAGTTTATATCCCACATTTTTGAGAAAAAAGGTAGCCTAGGTGACCAGAAAGTTGACGGCACCCATTGAATTTTTTTTTCTTACTATGGAAAGAATCACATACAGGTTTGGAATAACTTGAGGGTGAAGAATAAGTAATGACATTTTTTTTTATTTTGGGGTGAACTATCCCTTTAAACCTTCTGGGAAACCGGGGGAGAAACTTACAATTGTGAGTTAAGTCAGAAGCAAGCTTCAATATTTCTCCCTATTAAATACATGAAAGAAGTGTAACAAATATAAATTTAATACTTTAGTAATTTTAAAAAAAGAGTCCAAAAAAGACTTTTATTCTAAAACATCAGGAGGCGTTTTTCGCGTTGACCCGTTCTCTAAGCTCATGAATATTTATTACGTAGTATTACGTTGGCTCAGTATTTCTTCCTGATTTGCCGCTAGGTTTCTAAACGAATTAATAACACAGTTAATATTTATAGATGAGTCGTACAGCCTTTTTACAGTAAATAGACTTTTATTTTAAAACACCAGAAGCCATTTTCTTTGGTTCGGTGTTTGTTATGGTTCAGAGTCTTGACACTAACAGCATGTTTGTGTTTCTGCTCTAATAAACACTCATGCGCTCTAACGATCTTCTGGATAGTTAAGTTGTTCACCCTGCTTATTACTAGTACTGTATGCAATACAATGAATATTTTGTAGTGATTTGTCAAATCATGATTGAAAAAAATTGAATTATCATATTCTATGGTGATGTCTACAGAATGGAGAAGGTGCGAAAGATTGTAGTTCATCTGTCGAAGGAAACCAAAAACGCCGCTCCGCAGTGCGCGCGATTCGTGCAGGTCAGCTAAACTCATATTATTTAACATCATCTATAAGATCCCATTAGTTAACGTTAGTTAATGTATTAATAACGAGCAATGCATTTGTTACAGTAATTATTAACGTTAATAAAAATAGAGTTGTTCATTGTTAGTTCGAGCTCAGGTCAGTCAAATAATATTTACAAATACAACTTTTAATTTAAATAATGTAATAGTAAATGTTGAAATAAACACTAACCAAGATTAATTCATGCTTTAGAACTATTTTTTATTGTTAGTTCGTGTTAACTTATGTAGTCAACTAATGTTTACAAATGAAAAACTATTCTAAAGTGTTGCATATAATTATTCATTAATTTCAAAATATCAAATTATACATACTTATTTTTAATTACAATCTATTTAAAACAATCCTATATGATACTACCAGGCCATTTGTGGGCATCTAGAAACATTTAAATATTTGGTAACACTTTACAATAAGGTTTCAGTTGTTAACATGAACTAAGAATGAACAATAACTCCACACCTAAATTTAAATTTCAACATTTACTAATACATTATTAAAATAAATAATTCATAATTATTATATTAAAAATTAAATAATTACAATGTACCAAAGCAATATAAGTCTATATGTGCTTATTTAGCTGGATAAACATACAGAGTGTAATTTTTTCCCAGAGCATAACTGGACACTTTGTCGGGAGTGAGGATCAGGTAAATGTGAGCTGTTCTTTGGAGAATAACAGATTTATTTTATGTGACCGGTTGTGTGATGGAGCGGTTCCTCTAAAGGTGAGATCACACTGAATTTATTTTATGGCCTTTTCAGTTTTGTTAATTGAATCCAGTTAATACAGGACATTTATTTGTGGATCAAACTCATTTTCTGACCCTAGAGGGCGTCGTTTTGCCCCATCAAGTACCTGTCTCACTCAGAGGCAGTCTCCCTGCCTCCAGATACCCTCAGCCGCGGGGTAGACGTGGCCGTGGCTGTGCTGCTGCAGTCCGCCGATCAGAAGCTGTTGCTGACGCGCCGTGCCTCCAGCCTCCGGATCTTCCCCAATGTTTGGGTCCCGCCCGGTGAGCGTCATTCCGTACCGACCCAAATGATTCCTGAGATTACCACTCACTCAAATAAGTGTGTGCGCACTCATGTTAATGATTTACAGATGAGTGAGGTCATTTTGGTCAGTTTTATCTGGTTCTAAAGACACCATTTTAAACGGTTATTTTAAATAGTTTTATTATCTCTCGAATCTTAGATCTGACATTCCATCATGTCAGCTGAAATTAACAGAAATTTGGCCAGCGTATGTGTGTGAGAATACTGTGGTGTTCAAGACTAATAATGGATGTCATTTGTTTGTTCAGGAGGCCATGTGGAGCTGGATGAAAAGGTATGACAATGAGCTGTCAGTCAGTCAATCAATCAGTCAGTCAGGCATTAAATGTGCAGTAAGAAGGCATTTTAGAGAAACGCTGTTGATATATATATATATTAATTAACTCAAACTGCACAAACATGGAATGTCTCTTGATCGTAGCTAGAACGAAGAAAAATAATGCTGAAGATAAAAATAAAGCAATGATGATGAACGAACATAAAAAATAATCATAAGAGTATACTTCAGCAAGAGCACACCAGCTCTAGACAAACAATGACATTCAAACTGTCCTGTTACTAATAGCTAACATTACAACAGTATGTCTTGGTTCTGTGAAACGTAGCAAAACCAATTTTTCTCGCATACTATATGGAGCAGAAACAACGCAACCTCAGCATCCGTTTTTAGGCCTTCCCGCTTGGGTCTCTCCAGTGCTGGAACGCTTTTCTAATACTAACGCGGGTCCTAAAGCTCTTGCCTGATCATAACCTTTCTTTTTCCAGTGATATTCCTCAGACCTTTTCTCTTTTGCGATTAGGGTGACCACCATCAAACAACCCAAATGTGGGACGATTATAAGTTTGTGTGGGACAATGTGGGACATGTTACCAACATTAAAATATAACCTGAAATGGTTATATAATGTCTATCTAACTTAATAAAAACATTTGTATTCTGCCTTTCAGCTGATAAAAAATACTTTGTTCTTTAGTCCCTTCTAGAAAAGACCATTACATAACAAAATAACATAACATGTCTTTATTTTACATGCCATTTAGATTCATCATCACTGAGCACAAAGGCAGCAGGTATTATGCAAATAACTATTTTTTAAAACAGTTAAGTTCAACTAAAATCCAACAAAATAAATAATGAACATATAAAATATAAAACAACATGAAATTAGTTAATTGACAGTCTTATATTAAGAATATATTAAACCAAAATATTTGTTTAAAACTTTAAATAAGTAAATAAATAATATAATTTTAATAAAGAAGATGCTTTTAAATAAAATTTTAATTGACCGAATTATCCATTTGTTTTCTGACAAGGAACACATGGAACGAATCACCGCTCCACATTTTGATTGACAGCCGTCACAACCTACCAGTGACCGTGTTTACTCCTTTCCTTACAACCATTGGATAGGATTTGAAAAACCGCTGATGCATTTGTATTTCTCACGACGCGCTGTTAAATATAGGTGAAAAACTATGCCGTAAGAGTAAATAAAATGTGTTCTTAAAAAGGCAAAAGAACGAATTGAACGCACGTTTTCTTGATATGATAATTACAACCAACAGACTGATAAAAATGCGGGACATTTTCTCAATATGGGACGTGCGGGACAAAGGGTGTAAATGCTGTGCGGTACAACGCAAAGCGGGACGGGTGGTCACCCTATTTGCGATGTCTCTCAACCATCTCTCTTTCTACAGTCTTTCTTCAAACCTCCCTCCTGCTCACCCTGTCTCCTCCCCTATCATGAGTGGACACACTGCTGATTGGCTACAAGTGTGTTGCGGTGCTCGGTTTGATCCACTTTCAACAGCGTTTCTCAGAAATCGCTTACTGCACCTTTGACAAATATTGTCAAGTCATTTTAAATTGCTTTTTTGCATTCTTTTTAAATTTAATACAATATTTTATTTTTCATTTCTTGACAGCAGCACTTGAACTGCATTCAAGTTTGTCATAAAATTTGTTCAAAGTCACAGATGTTCTTGTTAAATTATTGACCTAGAAATAGTAAATAATTGCTCTTCATTTTATGTCATGATTTGTTTTAAATCCTTATTATCTTATATCTTTATTTCTAAGATTAATAAAAATGAATTATTCTAAATGAACTAAATTATTCAACCCCACCATCTATATAATACAATTTATAGACTCACAAAATAATATAACATGCACATAAATAGTATACACACACACACACACACACACACACACACACTACCATTAAAAACTTTTAGGTCGGTATTGTAACGAACCTACATAATAATAATATACATAAAATGTATTTAAGGGGGCCGGAAGGCCAATTTAGCTCAAAGGGAATGATTCATTTACTGTTTGCAATGAATCATTGACCGAATCACTATGGAACCGAGCAAATGACTCGTTTAGAGTTCATTTGAACGGGCCGTAGTTATAACCTTGGCAACAGATATAAGTATCCAATCTATAGTGAAACACTATGTATTAGCAAGGTAACTTTAGATCGACAGTACAATACATTAAATGTGTAAGCACAACACAAGGCAAATATCTTTTCAAATATAAACAAGACTTTATTGATTATTCTAAACACATAAAACTAAGGTCTAAACACAATCACACACACACATTCATACGAGGCGCAGAGGAAGAGAGAGGAAGAGAGAGAAAGAGTGAGTTTTCAGAGTGAGATGCACTTTGCAAGACATAAACCTGAACGAACCACCAAGCATTAAATTAAACCTTCGTTTCTTAGACAGGTTATTCAATTTAAATTAAAACACCAGTTCAGCTAAGTCTGGAGGCTACTTGCTTGTCCTTTGCGTTGCTTTTGGGGTTCCCCTTCCTCGGGTCTGAGGGGTTTCCCGGCCGGGTCCGTGTGGTTGGCTTTTCGAAAGTGCCTGGCTGGAAGTTTCTGAACCGCCGGTCACGTGATGTGTTGGCGGATGGATGAACAAGAGTCTTTACAGTTCGAAGTGCGTTGCGGGAGAGACGTGTAAACGAACTTTACAGCAAACTTAACTTTGAACCGAGACTTTTACGAAAAAGAAAATAAACGAAGAAATGAAAGTAAGATGAGATGGCTTGAATGAGCTGTTTTAACTACGATCTTGATGGGTTTGTCTGCTGGTCTAATTTGGGTCTGGTCGATGTAGAAGCGTACGAACATGAACACTCTCTTGCTGTTTGTTCATAGAGAGAGGCACCAACTTAATTTAACACAGAACCGACTCGAAACCGAACTGAACCGAACCGAAAACTGAACTGCTCTCTGAACTGAACTGAACTGCTTTGTTCGGGTCTTTAACTTAAAGTTAGTCCAACCTCTTTTGGAGAATTCAGACCAATGAGACAATGGCATCATTTTAGGAGGTGGACTAGTTCCTACTTATCGTAAATCATGCGTTATCTGTGATCTCCTTGCTTTCCAGCACTAAGCAGAGAGAACAAGAGGCCACAGTTTAGACATTATTACTATTATAAGAATACAGAACATTTTACACAGATTTCACTAAAGCCATCTTTTGAATTAAGAATATACGATTCTTTTGATTGGAAGCACGATACTCTTTCATTCATACACACAGTTATATCACGATTACATGCTTTATATTCGATCTAAGCACAATACAAACATGAATTGTTGGAACGATAAGAATTATGATGTTTGATTATAAGTCCACTGAGCATTGTTCTGTGTGAGTTTTATGTAAAAGTCTGTGTAAGTCTCTTACGCTCCGAATGAGAGCGTGGTCTGTTTTACATCTGTCCGGTGGTGATGCTGAGGGAGGTCAAAGGTGGTCAGGCCCCTTTGGTGGTCAGGCCTGTTTAATCATTTGTGAGGAGATTTGTCTTGGTTAAGAATGAACAGTGACAAGTTCTTCCTGCTTTGGCTTATCTCTTTATGGCCTGCGGAGCCCTAAAAGTCCTTTCTGAGGGGTTTTTTAGACAATTTGGAGCCAGTTTTGTGACGTTGGAATGTGTTCAGATCTGGATTGCTGAATCACATTTGAATGAATCCCATGAGAGATTAGAAAGATTAATTTGTGTTTGGTTCATCCTTAAATTCTCTACAGTATGATTTTTTTTTAATGTTTATTATGTTTCTTAGTCTCTTATATTCATAAATGCACTACATTTATTTTACCAAAAATGTGGTAAAGACAGTAATATTGTGAAATATTGTTGCAACTATTAATAACTGTTTTCTATTTGAATATATTTTCAAATGTTATTTATTCCTGACAAAGCTTCACTTCAGTATTCAAAGTCACATGATTTTATGGATTCTTTGATTAATAGAAAATTCAAAAGAACAGCATTTATTTGAAATAGAAATATTTTTTAAGACTATAAATGTCATAACTGTCACCCCAAAGTTTGTAGTGGTAGTGTAAATTTTATAATTATATTTCATTCCAAGTAATTCGATGTAATGTAATGTATTTTTATTTTAATATAATAATGTCACTGTGAATTAGAGTGAGTTAACGGACAACTAAAATATTATTCTAAATGAATGAATAGCTCCATGATTTCTTTCTTTCTCTCTCTCTCTGTGTGTGTGTGTGTGTGTGTGTGTGTGTGTGTGTGTGTGTGTGTGTGTGTGTGTGTGTGTGTGTGTGTGTGTGTGTGTGTGTGTGTGTGTGTGTGTGTGTGTGTGTGTGTGTGTGTGTGTGTGTGTGTGTGTGTGTGTGTGTGTGTGTGTGTGTGTGTGTGTAATCTAGCTGTTGGATGCAGGACTCAGGGAGCTGCGGGAAGAGACTGGTCTGCAACTGAGCCCTGATGAGTTCTCCTCTCAGCTGCTCGGCCTGTGGGAGGTGTGTGTTTATAGTGTGTTTATAGCACAATGTTTTTGTGAGACCTTCAGCCAAAGTCCATAGGGGCCGTTGCGCAGAGACGCTGAATTTGACAGACCGAGGCCGATTGTTTGCAAACCGTAATTGCGTAACCTGGAACAGTCAGGTCTTGCACACATCTGTTGTCTATCTCAAGGTTTTAATCATTGAAATTAAGCCGTTAGCTCAAGATGTAAATCTAATCAAGCTTATCCAGAGGGTTTACTTTAATTTTCACAAAACAAACATATGAGATCATGGTAAAGGAATAGTTCATCCAATGATGTTGTCGTCATCTCCATGTTGCAAGGTTTCATTTTTTTTCCATGAACATGTAGTCTGAATATTCTAAGTGCTCTTTTCCATGCCTGGAAAGTGAATGAAAAGGGACATTAAAAGTTGAGTAACAACTCAAACATTCTTCCTAACATCTCATTTTGTGTTTCATGGAAGATAGAAAATAGATAGAAATTATGATAATTAGATAATGCCAAAAACATAATTTAAATAAGATAAATGTACACTTACTATTTAAAGTTTGGGGTTCGTATGATTTAAAAAAAATGTTTTTGAAGGAAGTCTCTTATGTAAATTATTCATGTGATGATTCATGTTCAAAGCTATATTTTCAGCATCATTACTCCAATTTTCAGTGTCACATGATCCTTCAGAAATCATTCTATGCTGATTTTTTTTTTTTATTAAACCATGATTGACATTTTTTTCAGGATTCATTGAATAGACAGTTTAAAAGAACAGAATTTATTTGAAATACTGTAGAAATCATTTTACACTTTTGATCAGTTTAACGCATCCTTGCTGAATAAAAGTATTAATTTCCTTTTAAAAAATCTTATTGACCCCATACTTCTTAAAAAAAAAAATTTGAATGGTAGTGTACTTAATTTGATTATTCTCTGTCCAGTCAGTGTATCCGCCCATGTTGTCCAGAGGACCGCCTCAGAGACATCACGTCGTGACGTACATACTCCTGAAGAGCTCTCAATCACACCTGCAGCTTCAGGTATAACTTTGGGATATCAACCGATAGAAACATGTTTACAGATTACAGCTGCAGATTTGAGGTCCATGTGCTCCAAACGGTCTCTCTCCTTCTTTCTCAGGCTTGTTTGCACCCAGATCCTGCTGAAGTCAGTGCGTGTGTGTGGGTCGATGCAGGTCTGGTGAAAGTTGTGGTGTCTGCTGTAGATGGGGAGAAGGATTCTGTCCGAATGCCAGCTGACCTGCCACAGACCATCAGGTATGGAGAACTTTATTCACCTGACATATGAAATAGTCAGAAAAATATATATATATTTTTTAAATGGAACAGTTTGTTAAACCTTTAGACAACATTATATTAATAAATACGTACATTAAAAAAAGTTGCCTTTTTTTAATCATATTTGATACATGGTATGATATAAGAGAATATTAAGGAAGCTTGTTTCCGCCACTGAATACAAAATTAAAAAGGAAATTGCGAATTTTTTTATCTCACAATTATGACTTTTTTCTCGCAATTGCGAAATTACAGAATTGCATGATATAATCTCGCAATTGAAAGTTTGTAAAATATAGGGCTATATTTGCAAAGATATAAGCTCACAATTCTGACTTATTTTCTGACTTTTTCTGACAAATCCGAGTGTATCACGCAATTCATTTTTTCTCACAACTTCTGACTCGCAATTGTTGGAAAAAAGTCAGAATTGTGAGATGATTTTCCAAAAAATTATGGATAATCAAGCAATCCTAATTTGTTTTAGTCCAGTATGTGTTCATCCTGAAATACTACTGTATTAAAGTAATTTTTACGTTTACTTTATAAAAAGCACTAGAAGATTTAATTGAAAAAAGACACGTGTACTACGACCTAAAGAGGGACATTTTAAGAATGATACAAAAAGGCCTTTTACTTGCTAAAGAGTATAAACTCTCAATGAGAAGACAGTAGATTGTGTACAACAGGTTTTTCAGCAGTTTTGATCATGCTGGCTTTACCGGTTTATGTATTTATTCCATTGTTTTGAATGTTTGTTTCCTGTTTGTTGTCAGTGTGACAGAGGTGTCTCCACACGCTGAGCTGAGCGAGAGCTCACTGCCCGTTTCTTTGTTCTGTAACCGGGCCCCGGATCACGGCGAGGACATTGAACGAGTCAGCACCGGAACCAAATTTGCATTAGAACTGTGGTTGAAAACACTGGGGCCTCATGCTGAGGTGAACTGAGGATGACTCTCTGCCAGCTTCTGTTTATGTTCGTTACCGTTTAACTAGTGCCTTGAGGAAGACAGCACCACCTGCTGGACTGGAGCTATTTCAGCAGGACATGTTATTCAGGCCAAAAAGTTTCAAAGGCCTTAGAATAACTGTATCACTAGATTTTGTGATATTTTTATTTAACCCCTGTCAGTGTGCAACATAAACAACTGTGTCTGTTAAAGCTGACACATTAAAGTTGGTTTAAAGGTTCAAATAATTGAAATCTGAATATTTGCTTTGTCTCTTTTCAAATCCACAATAATCAAACACTTTCATATGCAGAATAAATTAATCATGCCAAATACTCCTATTATGGGATATGATCGTGTGTGTGTGTGTGTGCGTGTGCGTGTGTGTGTGTCTGTAAATGGACTGCATTTATATAGCGCTTTCACAGACCCAATGGCCACCAAAGCGCTTTACATTTTGCCTCACATTCACCCATTCACTCACTCATTTATACACCGACGGCGGTGTCAGCCGTACAAGGCGCCATCCAGCTCGTCGGGAGCAGTTGGGGTTAGGTGTCTTGCTCATGCCATGGACACCTCGACACTTGGTCAGGTGGAACCGGGGATTGAACCACGAACCTTCCGGTTTGTAGACAACCTACATGAACCACTGAGCCACTGCCACTGCCGTCTGTGTGCGTGTGCGTGTGCTGTGTGTGTGTGTGTGTGTGTGCGTGTGCGTGTGCGTGTGTGTGTGATTCAGGGTCAGTGTAACCAGAAGATTTGAGACTAAAATATGTGAAAAATTTAATTTTATCACAGATAACACTTGACCACAAAGATAATCTGCAGCATTTCTCCTCTATCACATTGTGTTCTTGCTGTTCAAATACTCCATATCTTGATTTCTCCATCAGGTATAATGCCTGGGACATTTTTCTCCTCTTTGCTATTAAAAGATAATTCTGGTATTTAACACTTTGAGTCTATTTTCTAGTTCGTTTTGGATGAACTAGAGTGGTGGACACAGACATTTTGACAATGGGTCCTGTCTCGACTTTTTGACCCTTTTTATAATCGCCTCTGAAGCGCTTCAGAGTGGCTGTCTATGGGCATGCACAAACATGTCCTTAAAACAACCCTTAACGTTCGTTTTCAAAACTGTGCAACTCACCGAGTGGTTAGTGGTGTTCGTTGATGTTCCAAAACAAGTAGCTTAGCAAAAATACAGTTTCTGTCGTGTTTTATTTGGCATTTTGTAAAATCATCTTGGAGGACTCATTGCTTTTGATATTACTGTGCTACCGGAGTGTGCTAACGCTTCAGACTCAAATATCGAGCGGAAGTTTATACGCGGTTGTGAAGTATCTGAAAAAATAGTTCCACTATAGCAAATAACACGGATTGAAATCATACATTGCGCCGATATTTGTTTTTAATCATCAACTAACACCACTAACCACTCGGTGAGTAGCACAGTTTTGAAAACGAACATTAAGGGTTGTTTTAAGGACATGTTTGTGCATGCCCATAGACAGCCACTCTGAAGCGCTCAGAGGCGATTCTAAAAGAGTCAAAAAGTCGAGACAGGACCCATCGTCAAAATTTCTGTGTCCACCACTCTAGTTCATCCAAAACAAACTAGAAAATAGACTCAAAGTGCTAAATACCAGAATTATCCTTTAAGCAGAAATTGACCTCAAGTTACAGAGCCCCTCGACCAACTAGTTCTGTTCAGTTTATTCCATATTGAGTTTGTCACCTGATGCTCAATCATGAGCCACATGTTTGTGCCCTTTCTAGGGCCAAAAATAATGTTTCACTTACAATGGTGAAACATAAAACACTATCGCTCTACATTGAAATTTTAACATGCGGTATGTGCATTATGTGATTTGTTTCAGCACAAATTTTTTACCTCAATCCTCCAGAAAACAAACCAGTCATCCCACAGCCATTTTCAGAAACTTTTTAATTTCACTAAATCACTGTTAATACATCACATCATTCAATCCATGTTTAAAAGTTACAAAGTACATTGTGCAAAGGTATATTGTAGGAAAATAAATTCTAAATAGATGGTAATGGCATGTAAAATAATTTCCCTGTCTGTTCAGCTTCCTGCAGTGCAGTGCCGGGTTGTATGACAGTTATTCTTCCAACAGAAGTTTTCCTCAGGTCTTGTTCTTCACACGTGGAGGGAGTGACAGTGTTGGGGAGTCAGAGAACCTGAATGATGGAGTCTAAATGTGAGATTGAGCTCTGTTAGGTTTGTTAAGTGTATCATAGTTACTGCTGCATGTGTGTTTTACTGTACCTGTGTCCATCATTTGTTCACCACGTACATTCCTGTCCGGTTTTTCGGAGGTTTTTCTCTGGCGTCCTGTTATTAACAGAGTCAGTTATCATTACATGTATGCACACCATAATGCCAATTCTGAAAATAAAACAATGATTCCTTCAGCATAAGACATGCGGTGTCAAAAGTTAACCCCCTTTATATATTTTTATGATGTTTGAACTCTTTATTTACTGTTTTGTTTTTAATTATATAATATTTTGTTTATTTTATCAAATGTCGTTGTTAGTTTTATTTTAGGCTACTTGTATATTTTTGTCTTTGCAAACATTTTCTTTAACATAAAAGTGTGTTTGTATAATATATGTGTTTAATATAGCATTAGTATTAAATGTCTTTTAGAACATGAAATTGTCTAGCTATGTCCTTAAACACAAAGGACAAATTCCCTTAATCATCCATCAGAATGAGTAAAACCAAAGAATATAGTTCTGATGTGCAGCAAAAGATTGTTAAGCTGATTGTTGATAGAAAGTGGCTGCATGAAAATAGCTATAGCATTGAAAACTCCTGTTTCCACTATCAGCAATAGTTAAGAAGTTCCAAATAACTAAAGATCTGCCTGGAAAAGGACGTGTGTCTATATCGTCTTAATGCACGGCGAGGAGGAAAGTTTGAGTGGCCAAAGACTCTCCAAGTATCACAGATGGAGAATTGCAGAGATTACTTGAGTCTTGGGGGTCAGAAAGCCTAAAAAAAAAAAAAAATCAAAACACCTACATCACCACATATTTTTTGGGAGGGTTTCAAGAAAAATCATCTGCGCTCCTCCAAAAATAAACTCCAGCATATTCAGTTGTCCGACATGACTGGAACTTCAAAAGGGACCGGATTCTATGGTCAGATGAAATTAAAAAGAGCTTTTGGCAGCAAACCCACCAGATCTGTTTTGTGCAAACAGGGATATAAAGTACCCCATGTCTACGGTTAAATATACTGCTGGATCTTTAATGTTGTGGGCCTATTTTTTTGCTCGAGGTCCTAGACATCTTAAAAAAATACCAACAAATAAAAAAATCAAAACCTGTCAACCTTATAATGGACAGTGATTGGATCTTCCATCAGGACAACAGTCCAAAACAAACATCAAAATCAACACAAAAATGTGTCACTGAGCACAAAATGAAGTTTCTGCCATGACCGTCAGTCCTCAGACCTGAAGAGAAGAAACGCCAACATGAATCTGAAGGATCAGGAGAGATTCTGTATGGAGGAATGGTCTCTGATCTCTTGTCAGGTGTTCTCCAAACTCATCAGGCATTATAGGAGAAAACTCAGAGCTGTTATCTTGGCAAAAGGAGGTTAATTGCAAAAAGTTTTTAATAAAAGGGTGCCAACGTGTTTTGAAAAAAAGCATTTATTTCATAAAGTGATTTACTTAATGTGAAGTAAAGTAATTCTTTACTTCAATGAAAGGTTAGATTTTTGCGATTTTTTTTTGAATGAAATATTAAAAGGATAAACAATGCAGATTTATTTTTACAGCCATCTTTGATCATATTTACCAAGGTGCCAGTAATTCTTACCACAAATACACACACACACACACACACACACACACACACACACACACACACACACACACACACACACACACACACACACACACACACACACACACACACACACACACACACACACACACACACACACACACACACACACATTATAATATTATATAAACACACACTTTTATGTTAGATGCAATTAATTGCGTTTAATCGATCTGACAGCATGAATTTTTAAATTATAAATTATTTTACATTTTTAATTTTTGTTTGTTTATTTATTTGTTGTTTTGTATGATAGTTATACTTTTGATAAGGTCTTGCATAACCTGCGAGTACAGTAACAACAACAAAATGTTTGATAAAAGATAAAGAAAAGACTGGTTTCTTCTTTTTTTCGGTTTATGTTAATGGTTTACGCCCGTTTCTTTTTATTTTTACGGCCATCTTTGATCATATTTACCCGGGTGCCAATAATTATTACCACAACTGTACAACACACACACACACACACACACACACACACACACACACACACACCAAAACACACACACACACACACCACACACACACAACACACACACACACACACACACAATTATATAAACACAACATTTTGTGTTAGATGCAATTAATTGTGTTTAACTGATTTGACAGCACTAATTTTTTTATTATAAATCATTTTACATTTTGTTTGTTTGTTTGTTTATTTATTTGTTGTTTTGTATACTAGTTAAAATACACTTTTCATCCTTTTCACTTTGATGAGATATTGCATAACCTGAGGAACAACAAACAAATGTTTGATAAAAGATTGCTTTCTTCTTTTTTTCTGTTTAGGTGGTTACTGCCCTCTTTCATCCATTTTGTGTTTGGGGTCCATAAGAAAAGTAAGTTGGGGGATTAGATCATTTTGTTTACGTTACCCCTGTGAATCATCCCAGCGTGTTATTAATATAAATGCCAGTGCCCTAACAAACGCCTCGTTCAGCTCGGTTCAGTTAATCACTCTTGCTCTGATCAGCTGTCGACCGAAAACTGCTGGTCAAGATGCATTCAGCCCTGGAGGCCTCAATGAGGGTTAGATTCAGAGTTTAAGTCTTTCTCTCCTGGCTCCCGGCATTGTTCGAATGTAGGCAGGGCATTGTGAGCGGTGACTACTGGACGATGGAGGAGACGCAGATGGAGGCCTCACAGTCTCTGAACGAGAGTCGAGTTTCCCACGCTTCAGGTTTCTTAGTCAGAGCCACACAAAGAAGGGCCTGTGCCGGCGACGGGGACGCTGGAACGCCAGGTAACAGTAGCCAAATTTCCCTAGTTCTGATCCGTGATTGTGGGGTCAGTGTTTTATATGGACAGAGATGGGGATGGAGAACCCTCCTGAAAACCCCTTTGTTTCCCTCCGCAATAAAGATGCAGTGCTATAGTTAAAAGTTGCAAAACAAGATTTGCGTTCGTATTCAGTCTTAACGTTGGCTTTATGTTGTATTGTTAGTCGTGTGAACAGGTTCAAATGGACGCCGCATGCTTTTCAAAAAGTGTTTGCATTAAATTACAGGTTTCTTGATGCTTTCTGACCCTAAAGAGCTGCATGTAAGGCTGCATTCACACAGTGTTTTCACTAATAGGTGTGACTCTTAAATTCTCCCATTCATCGAGCAGCGGGCATTATCCATTATGTCTGTATGAGCAGGTAACCAAAGTAAAACCCCCTTTTTAATTTGAAAGTAAGTCCTGTAGGTTTAGATAACGATTGTAAAAATCAAGATGTATATTGTGTCTTTAAAGATTTAATACTTAAAATCTCCTTTTTAATACTAAAAATGCTGTGGTTCTGTTTTTGACCAAGGGGTTGCTTTTTTATACTATATTGCTGTGTTATTTATTGTTCAAATATTATAGTATTTTTGCATATTTTGAAATGGCTTTTATTTACATTTTTTGATTTTACGTATTTCTTTTGGTAATTTGTTTTGCTTTTATATCAGTTTATTTTTATATATTAGTTTAATCATTTTAATACTTTAACTGTAAGTTTTATTTCAGCTATAGTTGCCAAGACAACATTTTAAAACTTGTTTAAATAATTCTTTTATTTAATATTTATATTTTATTCAGCTTTATTTCAATGAACAATTTGTAATCATTTTTGTTTTAGATAACAATAACAACACTGCCTTGAACAAACAATTTCAACAAGCCCACATGAGTTATTGACAGCAGAGAATAAGCATTTTTCAGAGTTGATTTTGTTCATAATGCACATACCATCTGAACTCGCTGGTATAAAGTCCGAAAAGTTTTAGGGAGTCACTTTTGTTAGAATCTAGTTTCATAAATGAACTATAGGAACAAAATGCAAGCTAAGTTGCGTCAGAATGAATTATGGATTGTATCGCACCGCTTGTTTGCCGTTGGCTGTATCAAACGTGGTTTGCGTTGAGTACATGGGGATGTCTGGGTTGAAGTACATGGGAGGACTCATCTCTTCAGGTTCATTCACGAAAACTCTTCGTTTCGGACAACAGCACCAGAGCACCACCTGAGAGGAGGAACACTTTTGTCCTTTAACAGTACAGTCACTGACACAAAACTACCACATTACCTTGACTTTTTGGACATAGTATCATGGTTTTATGTACATGTATACATGAACCATGGTATTATTTTGAGTATTTTACCAATAATACATTGCCCGACCAAAAAACAACATATAATATGCTAAAAACATAATCACAGCAATAATGATCAAATAGACTCTTATGTATTTGCCTATTTAAATCCAAACAGCGACTTATTTTTGGTTCAGGCAGTGTAGATGAACATGGTAATCATTTAGTATATGGTATATATCAAAGGTTAAATTGCATATAATCTGGTATAAACCGCCACTATAATTATGGATAGTAATATAGATGTTGGTCAGTTTCATTATTTATTCAGATGAATGTACAATCAATACAATTTTAAAAGTTGCTACTAGTTCTCCTATAAAACCAAAGGTTCATACAATATTGATCCTACACCCTCGATCACTCACCAGAATGATGAGGATGATGAGGAGGAAGAGACTGGCAGCCGCCAGCGCTAAGAGGGCGATGCCCCATCCCGGCACCAGAGCGGAGGCAGTGGTAGATAAATAATTCACAGGCGTGGTCTTCGAGGGCTGTGCTGTTGGAAATGGAGTGGAGCTGAATGTTGGGTTCACAACAGTGATGTGGATGGGGGTAAAAGTGGACTTGAGGGCTGTAGTGGTGTTATTGGGGGCAGTGGTGGTGGTGCCATTTGGGATTGCAGTGATGGTGGTATTTGGGACTGTAGTGATGGTTTCAGTGGTGTTGGTGCTATTAGAAGGTAAAGTGATGGTACCAATGGGTGCTGCTGTGGTGGTCCAAATAGGGACTGTTGTGGTGGTCCCATTAGTTACTCCATTGGTGGTGCTGTTGGGTGCTGCAGAAATACTTGCATTATTCATCAGTGAGTTGTTTGTGGTGTTTGGGTGCATTGTGCTGGTGTTAAAGGGCGTGGAGTGGATGAAGTGTGTGATGTTTCCCACAACAACAGCGGTGGACATGTCGGGTGTGTGTGTGGATGGAAGGCGGCTGGTGAGGGATTCTGCGTCCGTTATGATCTCAGGAGTGGAAGTGAGAGGCGTGGCCATGGAGGGCGTGGTCGTAAAGGGTGTTCCTTTGTGTGTTGTCGTTGGTGGACTGATGATGAAGTTCTTCTCTTCTTCAAAAGGTTCTTCAGTTGATAGTTTATCTGCAGCTAGGATTGAATACTTTTCATTAGTTGTTGATGTATTTGTCAACACAATCTCATATGGCAATTCATATCTATTTTACAATTTGGCAAATCGGTGACTAATTTGTATGAATGTGAGCAATCTCATTTGTACATTTTCATACTTTCAGCTTACTCCCTACTAGTAATGGTTATGTTTAGGGGTTTTTACACACTGTTAAAAGTGAACAGTTGGATCAACCTAAAAAAATTACTTCAATTGGTAACACCTAAAAAAATTAAGTTTTTAACGTGATAATTTAAGTTGAGAAAACTTAATTCTTTTAGGTGTTACCAATTGAAGTAATTTTTTTAAGTTGTTCCAACTGTTCACTTTTTACAGTGCATTGCATGGGATCATACAACATCGCCATCTTGTAAAATAGTTACATTTTCCTGTAAGATGGGGTTGTGTTTTTCTGTTTTAGATGGTCATTTCTTTAACTTTTAAAAACCCCAGTCAATGTGAAAACAATCTGAAAGCAACCATTGTTGACTGTTATTTTACTTTCAATGTAGCTGAGGTCGATCTCTAGTGCCGGCGATGAAATTTGCTTGTAGGCAGGCAAAAAGATGTCTCTCACAATCTCTGGATTGACTTGGGTTGGCCCAAACAACAGTCGAGAAGTGGCGATCACAGACCCATTACTGCAAGAGAAGCACTCTTAAGATCAGATTCTCTGTCGCTTGGATCTATTAGATGTAAATCTAAGATTAGTTGATCAAACCTGAAGATCATCTCGTCTGTCCCCAAATATATCAGGTGAGTGGTGTTAAATGGTGGAGCATAAACATCTTCAAACTGGAAAAAGGAAAGAAGAACAGTGGAAAAAGTCAAAATTCTTCAGAGTAAAACCAATTTAGGTTTACACGACACTGGTTTCAACTAAAAATGTTTTTTTTTTTTTCATTTTGTCTGTTTATTTACACGACGACAGCATTTTGGTGGCCTGAAAACGAAAACTTTTGTAAAGGGGTTTCAATGTGCAAGTTTTTGAAAACAATATCATTACCGTCTTGGTGTAAAATACAAAAACGCGCATTTGTGAAAATGGTGACCATGCACATTACACGTTTCTTTACAAAGTGACATCGCCAACTACTGGCCTGGCATTCATAATACAGAGTTTTAATAATTTTCGCAGATCCGTGTAAATGGGGTCGTTTTGACAATATTGTCGTCTGTACAATGAAACTTTTGCCCCCCCGATTTTAGTACTTTGTTGTCGTGTAAACGTACCTTCAGTACACTGACCCTTTAAAATGCTCACTAACTTTGATTTAGTTTTGTTGATAATTACACTTTAAAAGTACCTTGAAATTAATTTTTTTTTTGGTATGGGTACCATGGCAATGATATGGTTACCATTACATTTATGCATTTGGCAGATGATTTTATCCAAAGCGACTTGCATTGCATTGAAGATATACAGTACATTTAATCAGTTCAATTTATCACAATAATAATACTGTGATATTCTATAAAGTACTTTAATTATTAGCATATCTTATTTTATTGGTACCATGGTAATAGACGTATAAATCTTGTAAATAAATGATACATTACAAAAAATGAATGTAACATTGTAACATAATGTAACATAATGGTATTACCATGGTACTTTAAAACTGTGTTATTAACATGGCAGTCTAAGGCAAATGGTACTTTTCTGTAAGTGTAATAATGGTATTTCCATCTGAGACATCGTACCATTTACTTTCATCTATGGCATACTGTATCCATTGGATGTATGTAATATATCCCAGAATACTGTAAATACCCCATGAATGCTTTACATATAAAGCATGATTAAAAAGAGACCCTCACCAGTCGTTCCACCTCTTGCTTGAGTGTTGTATACTCTGCTGATTGCTGGTCAGCCAGTGAGTCATTATAAACACGGTTAGTGATTCTGAGATCCATGATAACTGAAGTTAAAGCATGTGGAGTCAAGGCATCTGTGCTTTCAGTTGGGGAATCCCACGCAGAGATATTGACAGACTTTACACCTGAATCAGATTTTGATATATTCATCAAAAAACGTTTTTTTTGTGAGACTTTATCCTTTTTGCATAATATTTAAAACTGTAATTTAATTGCTATTTCACCAAAAATGGAAACAAATGTCATCAGTTATTCACCCTTGTGAGACAAAAGAAGACATTTTGTACAGTGAAAGACAATGGCGTCTTTTTAAAAAAAAATTTATAAAATAAAACTGAGACATTTTTCAAATTATCTTCTTTTGTGTTCCACAATTGAAAGATCATCATACAGGCTTGGAACAACATGAGGGTGATTAAATAATGACTCATTTTTCATTTTTGCGAAAACTATCCCTGGTACAATGATACATAAAAGGTAATTGTTATATTTTGTGATTCACATTTTTAAAACATCTGCTACTTACCCATGAAAAGTGCAATCCAACCAACAGCTAAGGTGGTGGAGGCTCTTCGTATAATCTTCATCATCTTTGAAGACGAGTAATCCTTCAGCGTGTGATCTGTGCCAGCGGGTTGAGTCAACATCAACTAATGTTCTGGACTCTGGAGAAAGTGCCTCTTTATCAGAGTGAACAGTCCTTTCATTGTTTGAGCACCTGAGCAGGTACCACACACAGGTGGGTGGAGCTCCTGCACTGCATTTTCTCTGATGCATTTTATAAAACCTCACAAATGAGATCTCAATCATTTCTCCTTGACCGCAAATTAGATTAAATGTCGACTTTTTCCTCATGTCTCATGCTTTTCAGATGGTTGTCCTGAGAAGAAAAAAAAACATGTGATCCCACATGACTCCAGTAGAGTTTCAGAAGAGGTCTCACCAATGTCTCACAGTGTGCTCAAATTGGCCAATAAGTCTGTCTTTTTTTTTTTTTTTAAGATTTTTTCTCTCTCTCCAAGAACATGATCTGGGCTGAGCTGTTATCCACATTGATTTTATAGCATCTGAGACAAAAGTTCCCAGCTGACAAGAACGTT
This sequence comes from Chrosomus eos, assembly GCA_036326025.1. Taxonomy (NCBI): domain Eukaryota; kingdom Metazoa; phylum Chordata; class Actinopteri; order Cypriniformes; family Leuciscidae; genus Chrosomus; species Chrosomus eos. The sequence continues at coordinate 8,861,034 of CM070831.1, forward strand.
TTTCTAACATTGCCATTTAGGTTATTAAAACATTGTTTATAAATGTTCTCTGAATGTAGATATGCACAAGTGGCTGTGGAATATAAATCTGATTTACTTTGAATAGAGATATGAAATCGTGAGAGAATAAGAATAGCATTAACAGAATTGACATATACCTATTCACATGGGGTTTGGTCTAAATGCATTTCATGCACCTTTTAGTTGACTTTCAGTTTTATGGTCATAGCTTCTCACCATAAATAGCACATCTCACCTTTGCTGAATTGTATGTGATGACGTCAGCAGTGGCATTATCCAGGTGTGTGTGGTGTGTGTGTGTGTGTGTGTGTGTGTGTGTGTGTGTGTGTTGGGTGTTTTGTGGTTGGTGTGTGTGTGTGGTGTTGTGGTGTGGTGTGGTGTGTGTGTGTGTGTGTGTGTGTGTGTGTGTGTGTGTGTGTGTGTGTGTGTGTGTGTGTGTTGGGGTGTGTGTGGGGTGTTTCTCCTCTGGCTTTAGCAAGAGACAATTCTCCTTCTGACCATTTCAACAGCTGTAAACAACATATGTCTGCCTTTTTTTAAAGTATCCAGAACGTTAGTTCAGTTCTTGTTCTCAGTTCTACAGTTCTTGGAACGTTCCCTGTTAGATGGGTTGCTAGATTGCATTAGAGTTAAATCATTGTGGCATGTTTGTTTTAGATGGTTCAACAAAATCATCTGCATTCACATAAATATTTTAAACCCCTTGATGTTTTTTTTTCTCCAGATCAGAGAAAATACCACACTGTGGTAAGAACTCTTCCCCTTGGGTCAGAGATGTTTTATTCACTTGAGGTTTGAGGGTTTGTCTGTGTCTGAAATTTGAGTTGTTAAACGGGTCATTTGGTTTTTCCACAGGGCTTCAGTGAAGTGCTTTATGCCACCCTGATGTTTGCTCCTGGGTAGAAGGACGTCATCTTACCACACACAGTCTAAAATGTTTAGTGACACTCAGTTTAGTGACTGAATTTACACTCTTCAGTGTCTTATTTGCTATTTTAGTTTATTTCCAGTCTTGTGTTTTTTTATATTTACACAGTCTGTAAAATCTGGAGAACATTATCCATCAACATTTCCATTCATGGCAGTTGCCTGGCTGGTGCAGGTGTGCATAATTTTTTTAAGTAGGCTACTATTAATTTTTTTAAATGTAATGTTGAAAAAAATGATTGCATGTTTTTAAAAGATAAGTAATACACATAGTTACAATTTGCATTGTTCATTTGGTCCTTTAGTGGTTCTTGGAACAATTTCAAAGAATTCCAGAATGTCCCAATGATGCCCAAAGCCCATTTCCAGAGATTTTCACAATATGTCGAACTTTTCTTGTCTTTACCCTTGATGAAACTTAATTATCTAAATGGGAACACAGTTACATTAAGTGGTTACATATGTGATTTTTTTTCAGGCCCTAGCCTACATTTAGTAAATGTCTAAAGAAAGAGAAGAGGATTACTGAAACTAACTCAGTTCACACTAACGGGCGGGTGCTCATGGATAAGAAGCAGGAATGTACTGAACTCTATCAGTCCCTTAGGACTCTGATGTCTTCATGTGTGCATGTGGTTTTTGTGCATGAATTCTTGGCAGATTAGTGGGATGGAGAGTTGCAACACAAGCGGCTGATTGTCCATTTTGGCCATGTTTCTGCTGTTTCCTACAGGCCCATCAAGGTCCCCCAAGATATATAAAATCTTACTTGTCCCAAACGTTTGAACAGTTGTGTACATAATGAAGTTAATAATATAAATACATTTCAATTTTAAAGTTATTGTGAGTAGTTGTAAAATTAGAAAAAGTGCAGCTGTATGTCGGGGTTTGTTTTCACCCAACTAAACACGTTACTCGACCGTTATTTTTCATAAAATTCCAAATCCAACGGCCAGGCCAACTTGTTTGTTAGTGTTTGTCTGTACGTGCGGTGTGATACACAATCAAGGCTCTCACTGTGGACGGAGAAGCCTTCAGAAAGAATAAGCCTAGGGCATGATCACCTGCGAGTGGTGAAACACATTCACAAAGTTAATGGGACTTTTATTTGTCAAAGCTCAAGCAGCAGCTCCGGGTCAGAGGTGTTTGTCTGTGAAGATGGCGGCTCCCTGTGAGCTGTTTTGCTGGAAGGCTGGATTGGGTTTACCGTCAGTGAATACGGACTGTCTCATCGTGCTGGTGAGTTTTCATCACAGGCTCGTGTAGACTGGATATTTATATGGTTTGGTTCTGCTCACGTGCCTATATTTGTAGTACAGCGATTCTGCTCGGTACCGCATTTACTACAGTGTAACGTTAAGTTGGATGGTAACGTTACAGCGATGCCATATAGTCATGCATTGGCACCTAACGTGTGTATACTGATATGGACTTAAAATATAGTTGTGAGTATACTGGTCGCAGGTGTTGTTATATGTGTGTAGTGTAGCCTATATTATTACCTAAAATAATGAATGCAGCCTATATTATTACGTAAAATAATGAATGCGTCTATTCATTCTTCAAACTGCTTATCCTATGTCATATGTAGGGTAACTTACTGGGAAATAATTATTTTTATATTATATGTTTACTATTATTATTATTAGTGTTAAAATAATAATGATCAATACAACTTTGTTTATTTTTCTCTTCTTTGAAACATACCATTTTCTAAAATGAAAGTCTGGAGATTATCAAGATGATCACTAGGGCCCCAGCTACTATTTTTATCCATTTTATTTAAAGCATGTAACCTTAGACTAATAATTATTATTTATTTTTTTACGGTTGCCCAGGGCTTCATGACCACGATCTAACCCTGTCTAAATACCAGTCAGATCATGCTACCCTTTGAAACTGCAAATCTTCAATGTTTACTCTTCATGATTTAAGCTCAAATTCCTATCTCAGTTTTATTCCAAAGCCAAGGTGCTTATCAACAGATATTTTTATTGCATGATTCATCATGTGGGTCGTTTGCTCTAGCCTCGTGAGACCATCCTGATCTCGCGAGCTTTCAAGGTTTCACTCGCAGATCAGTCTGGATACTTTCCGTTAATTAAAGAAAATTTTGGGAGCAGTTCACCAAACGAACGTCCAATCAGCGTTGGCTTTGAGGCGGGTTGAGGTGTGACGCAACGAGAAGCGCGACAGTTCAGTCTTAAGTACATGGCGGCTTCAGCGGATGAAACTAGCATCAGTGTGGCTATCGAGCAAGTTTTATCGGAATTACAGAGCTAACGAGCCTTTACCTGCAGCAGCAAGAGTAGCCTGGCTTGTGGTTGTGTTTTCGTCGTCGCTCTCATATGCTTCGTTGATCTGATTGGTTGATTTGGCCCGTCTATCACCAACATAGGCCAATCAGCTAACCAGTATTTTCGCCCCTTACCAAAACTACTTCAACGGAAGGTTTCCAGATGGATATGCGGAGCAAATCCATCTGGCGGAGTCAGGTTACGTTTGCTCCACTTTTCTTATTTTTCCACTTCAGTTTGGTCACACCAGGGCGCCACCTGTCTGTGCTACTGTTAACCACAAACCCACCACTGTCATCTGGAGTTAGCATCAATCTCATCTCCTATCGGCAGCTTTGGAGACTGAATTCAGATCCATTATATTCCTAATCAACAAAGGTTGTATTGTGGGTAAAGAACCAGGTTGCTATTGCTGAAATCGCATGTTAAAGTGATTAGGTTACATCAGTGCTGTGTGTTTTGGACTCTCTGTGTGCTGTGGGATTTTTCCAGCTCGCCAGCGGTCGGGTTGATGTCTGTGCATTACAGTCTGTCTGCCCCTACTGAGGGCGCTTTAAAAACCGCAGGCATGTTTTGCTCCCTCTTTCTGATAGTTTGGTAATGTGAAGTTCATTCAGAATTTTCCAGATTATCTCACTGCACCAGAAAGGATATAGTTGCATTAAATTGTGACTGGATGTGAAGGTCTGAGGATGTTTGGAGATTTGCCTGTCTGCTACCAACTTGAAGTTAGGCCTGTCATAACATAACATCATACCATATTTTGACAGTGATACATTTTTGAGCATGTGAATAATGATTTTAATTATATTGTTTTTTAATTTGTCTCGCCGTGTATGCTTATAACACGTAGATGTCAATTAGTAATGTTAACTTGTATTTTTATGCCATGAATAAATGCCATACAAATGTAAAAATGTATTAAAATTAAAATATTTAACTCCTTTAGAGTGCTCCCATATCCTATTACTGCACCTGGAAGGGAGAAATAAAGTTAAATAAAAACATAATTTCATTATTCTGTTATCATTATTATTATTATTTTTGCAATGTAAGAATGGAATTTAACATTATTTGATCAAAAAATATAATAGATTATTTTTAAAAACAATAATATAAGAAATGCATTGAATAATCTGACCAGGCAATTGTGTAATAATTATGACAGGCCTACTTTTAGTTCAAGGTGCTGTATGTCATTTTTTGACTGCTACAGCATAAAAATGCCATATGTTTTCAGATATTTAGGAAAATGCTAAGTTCACATACTTGATTCTCTGAAGAAGAAAAAAATGCTACAGGCAGCTATTCTACTTTGAAATGTGCATTGTGTCAGAATGTTTTTGAAAATTTTTGTTTTGGTCTGTGTGATCCTGCCCACTGCCAATTTAACCAATATTTCGACACCCGGGTTGCCCGTTGCCGGAAAATAGAGATGGTCCTCACTGCAGAACATGAAATCCACGGGGAGGAGTCGGATCTAGATCCGACTCCTCCCACCTTACATACCTAAACCTACCCAGCTCCACCCCTTATCCCTAAACCCACCCCTAAACCTACCCAGCTCCACCCCTTATCCCTAAACCCACCCCTAAACCTACCCAACCCCACCCCTTAATCTGGATCCGACTCCGCCCCCGGATCTCGTGTACTGCAATGAGGTGCTACTGGGAAAATACCGCATATTGCAGCCATGGAAGCCACTGAAGCCAGCAAATGAAGTTAGTCCGACTCCGATATTGCAGATTCTATCTGACCATAAAAGTCTCAGTATCAATCTAAAAAGCTCTATGACCAGAGCCATTTTTAGATGCAGATACATGATTAGATGATCAACTTACAGTGTTTCCATTGTCAATTGATCGTTCGCAAAGACTCCACCGATTTAGTTACTGTTGCTATGTCCGACGAGCCATGCCGCTCTCACGCCACATTGTGTTCTCACGCAGTGAAAAATACATCGCGGAGCAAAGAGGACACTGACAACGCGTTGACAGACAGGACAGAGCAGGTTACTTTTGATATAAAACAAAGTCTCAATTTTCAAATTTAGCCTTTTTTATAAAGAAGTTTCAACCATAGATAGGCTACTGTTTTGTGGCTCTTTAATGTGTCGTTTTGTTGCTCTTTTTAATGTCGCTGTAGAGACTCAGTTAAAGCTGCTCGTGAACCGATCATCTCTTCCTTCTAGTTAATTAATAGCATCAAATAACATCAAAAGGAATGTTTCAACCGTGGAAAGACATCAGTACACACTGGTTTTCAAGTTCAAATCCTCCAACGTTATGCCGCGTTCCAGGCAACCTGTAACTCGTGTTTTTCCAACCTTATACCCGCGTGAAAGTGCACTGGAACGGCAGTCAAACCCGTGACTTCCCAATAGAGCCCGAAGCCATTTGTTTTGAGAATAATGGCTGGCTGGTGAAGTTATTGGCTGGCTAGCCGGCTCAGCCAAAACCTAAATGGCTGCTGCAGCCGCCAAACTTTTCATAGCTGCAAATGGCTGAAGCTGCCATTACAAATTAAGAACGCAAACTTTTGTTGAATTTATGAGAAATCTACAGACGCAAACAGACGAAGTGTAGTAGGCTAAAAGAGCTAAATGTGTATTTCGTTTTTTTTTCACCACAAGTCTGAAAGAAGACCTGTTATTGAAGACAAATATCCAAAAATAGCTAATTGACCAGTAAAAAAAAAAAAACGATGTTTTTGCCTGCCATGTCTCGCCTTAATATAAACACACACTGTTATCATTATTATTTTGGACAAAGTTTTGCACATTTCCCTTCAATATAGCCTACACTGAAGCATGCGTCGTGAATTATCAATGTGGAAACGGTGGTTTGTTACTGCAGTAATCACGTCCAGCGCTATAAATCTCTCCGTTCCTGAATATTTGGTTCATAACATCAATCTTTGATTCAGGTGTTTGTGCAACCATGCCCGGAAGATTTAACAAAAGTCTGGGTAAAATCAAATCAATAACGGACGCGATTTGTCCCGTATTTTACATAAGGCCCACACATAGCCTATTTGGATAAAAACATAAGGATTTACTATAGACTACTAATAGCAAATAGCCTATAAGAAATCAATTTCGCAATAATGTTACATTATGATTAGAATTAAATGAATGTTGTCCATTTTCTAAGCTTAGAAAATGCACATTTATATGGGCTGAATTTTATAGGCCTAAAATATTGTTTAGTAATTATGTTAATTACACTGCGCAAACCAAAGTAATACTAGGCTACGCATCGGATGAAGAAGGGTTGGCTTTCAGTCTCCACAGAACAAAATATTCATTTTATTTTATTTTATTTTTAGTGTTCGCATTTAAATGAGGAAAAAACAATGGTACACGACAGTTCGCCGTTACGGACGTGAGCGCTCTGAAAGCGGCACTAAAAGATGCTTTAAAACTTTCACAAAAACATTAAACAGAAAGCACAAAACCTTTCTTTAAAATGAATTTCGTTTTGTATTAATTAGATCTTAATTTCAATCTATTTTTTATCAACCAATTGCCTGGATTTAATACATAATAATTAAATATAGCAGACGGTAGATTATTACGAAACAAACGCCAGCGCGTGAACTGGAGCTCGTCTCATATGAACCGAAAGTCGGCGTATAAAGGAAGCCTAACCTAGGCTACTTGCCTCACAGACATGCTACTTTTAAACAGAACAATTCAAAACGAAAGAAAACAGACTAGCCTACTACTCTCTTCTTATGTAATCCGTAAAAAATGTGCATTTCTCTCTTGCGCGTCTACTGCGAAGATCGCGAGTCAGCATGTCACCCCTCGTAGCAACGAGCACAAGACTGTGCTGTTACTGTTATGAATCCAGAGGGAAAATAGATCTTTACATTCTCTACGAATCTACATTTCGTGTGTGTATGTCTCTATGTGATATAATTATTATTTGATACAAATAATTCTAGCCGGCTCAGCCAAACTTTATCAGATGGCGGCTCAATTTGGCTTACGAAATTATTGGCTGGCGGCGGCTGAAATTCCAAATGGCGCAAATGGCGGCGCCTGGCGGCGGCTTCGGGGTCTACTTCCCAACCGTGAACTCGTACTAGATCCATGTACTCCCAGTTACGAGTTCTGACGTCACATAGCCCGCAAAACCATACAAAACAACAATGGCAGCCCCTACGGATGCAGTGTTTCTGCCGGCGGTACACGATGAGAATACACTGTCTTTAGGACAATATAACGTTGCAGTCAAATTAATAATAATATAATAATAATGATAATAATACACACACGATTATGTATTTCAATGTTATGTGTCACAATACGTATGTATATACACACACGATTATGTATTACAATGTTATGTGTCTGAAACAATAATGTGTGTATATTGCGCTCAGGTATTTTTGCGTGACTGGCCTGGAACGCTACAAAGTCGTGAGTCGTGGTTTGAAGTCGTAATTTACGAGCTCAAAAAACTGCCTGGAACGCAGCATTAATCTACTAACTTCTTTGTCGTACAAAAATGGCAGATAATGCATTATGATTGGTCAGATCGCCTGTCAATCAAACTCCCTGCGAAGGGTGAATCCCCTCGTTCTTGTTGCATTCTCAAACTGGCAACCCATGTGAGCGTCGAGTCGGAGGAGGAGGTGGTGGCGGTGACGGGCAAACAACACTCTCCAATATTTTGAATTTGGAGTGCAATACCCATGTCAACCGAGGCGAGGGCTGTCAATATTACATACTTAAGCTAGAGATTTCTTGTGATTGTATGTGCATGTTTTATTCTACAAGTTTTAGTCTTGATCTTAGACTATAGTATGCTTATTTGACATCTAGTATCTTTTTTCTTTGTTATTGCTGTGATCTATTAATTTATACTAACGCCTAATGTGGATCCATGCAGTGTAATCTGTATAGTACTATGTTTTCCTTTTTATGATAAACTTAGTTACTTGGAACTGGGAGAATATTTGAATGCTATCGATCCCAATCTGAATTCTGACTTGTGATGCAGCCTTAATCATATCCCCATGTTCGTTCATTGGTCAGTTCCCCGGCCAGCCCCCCCGACTGAGTCTAGTTTCTCCCAAGGTTTATTTCTCCATTCCGTCACCTGATGGAGTTTGTAGTCCTTGCCTCTTGCTTGCTTAGTTGGGGACACTTAATATTCAACAATATTATTGATCTGATTGTACTGACGTTGTTGTATGAGAACTAAACTGAGCTGGATGATGACATTTTTTTGCAGAACTGCTTTATAAATTAAATGAACTAATTTAAGAGTTGAAGATCTTTACAACGGAACTGAATAAACACTGAACTGACTTCAGCTGAACAACTGTCAAAATGCATAATTTTCCAGTTATCAATGTAAAGCAGCTTTAAAAACAATCTGTTTGTATAAAGCGCTATATAAATAAAGGAGACTTGACTAAAGGTGACCTTTAGATCTTAAAATGAATGAAAAAGTGCTCTAATGTGGAAAAACAATGAAATGTTACTGTTCAGCAAAAACATTTACTCTAGGGTTTGTTTATTGATAAGTTAACCCCTGCTGTGGCTGCTTTGTGATGGTGTATTAGAACACTCCCTTAACGACAGAGCAGTGATTGGATTGTTGCAGGTCCCGCCTCCGGAGACCCAGCAGTCAGATTTTCCATGGGTATCACAGGATACACAGTAAGACATGGGCGGGGCTTAATATCAAGACAGCCCAATCATAATCTGTGCCACTCTATTTAAGGATCTTATGAAAGGTTCAAACTAATTATTACCATCTGCACTTTCATGAGAAGCTGTTCTGTCATCCGTGGCCTAATTTCAGAGTGTTTATGTGTACAGCAGGAGTCTGATGAACTGCTTTTACTGTGGGCAAAGTGGACTTCAGCCAGCTGTAGTTTTCCTCCTCATATTTGTTTTGGACTCTACCAGTTGTTCTCGTAGGAATGATTTATTTTCTAACTTGATCCTCTCCACTTTACGAGCCACAATTTAAGATTCTGTAGGAATCAATCTATTAATAAATCTGAGGTTATGATGTCAGCCTTTGATGGAGATAACTGCGATTTTTCTGCTCACCGCACGACTGCAACTGGGAAAAGGTGAAAATCTCAGAACTCAATACTCAGCTCTTTCCACAAATCTGGTTTCCTCTCCCTCTTTTACAGTCACAGTTTGAGTCCTGTAAGAGCTGGAAGCCTAATGTTAAAGTAATCACCCCCAAACTAACATTCTGTGGATGTTTTTCATTGAAACACAGGAGAAGATTTGAAGCATCTTTCCATTAACCCTTAAAGACCTAAACGGCCGCCGGCGGCATTTTGTTGATGCTTAGTCCCACCCCCAAGCCCAGATCAGTTGAAACTACATAAATATATATAAAGTCACATTTGCTTCAGTGCTCTATTACAATGTTTCTATTTATTTTTCTTCCTGAACTTTTTGGGACACATCTACATTGTAAATAACACCAGATTTTCACTGAAAATCGCCTATAATAATGTTATAATAAATGGCTATAACTTGCTTAGGGATTGTTACATGTAGTAAAATTTTCATCTGGAAATCTAGAATATCCAAGCACAACTTTCTAAAGGAAAAAATCCAAACTTCAGGAGGATTTGTTTGAGCTGAGTAAAAAAAAAACACAAAAAAATCTGCTTTCGTTTTTTCTTAAATCTGGTAAATGTATCCATTCTAAGACAAAATAAATGTAAAATTGGTAATTTAAATGAGCTAGATTGAAACCTTAAGTTCTCCTGTTTAAAATGATATATGGTACTTGATGCTTACTGCTATAATGGGTTAGAAAAACAAAGAAAAAAGCAGGCGAGTCATGTGCTCCAAAAATGGTCTAGGTCTTTAAGGGTTAAAGGACAGTTCATAGTGACTAAAGCTCCGAAACTAACTAAAAAATCCCATATTCATGTCTCTTACATCATAAAATATATTTGAGGGACAGACTGGCATCATTTTATGACATAGTTATGCCCATCACTTTTCTTCTATAGCCACTATGGAGAGTGCGAGAATGAAATTTAAATTATTTACATAAGTTATCCACTATATAATTTTCTGTTTATTTTATATGTAGGCTAATGACTACATCATTTATGGTATTTTATGACATTTGGACACACATGTTCAGTTATTCAAGAGCTCCATGAAAATGACGAGGACGAGTAAAAAAAAAAGTCAGAATTTTCCTTTAGAAATCGAGGCCGATAATACTTGAGTCTTTCTTGGCTTCATCCTGAAGTGTGATGGAATCGCTCCAGGGCATTTAACCCCAGTGATTATTAGTATGCAATGCTTTCAATGGAAAGAATCTGCTAAACGACGTGCTGATGTTCTGAGCCAGGTGTGAAGTGCTGGATCTGTTAGCTCTGTGCTGGAATGTGAAATTACGTCCTACTTTATCGGATGTCGTCGTAAAACGAGATCCAAGAGCTAACCCTGTCCAAAAGCTAAAGCTGTTTTGTGTTGTTGCCTTTGGTGTAGCTAACTAGCTATTGTTGTTTATTCAGGTTGTGTTCTTGTTTATGTTGCTGTTCGAGTTTGCTGCGACTTGATATTATGTTGTCGTCATCTATATTTTGTAAGGTTGTTGTGAGGTTGTAGTAGTCTTGATTTGGCTGTTTGTGCTAGAGCATAAATGATACTCAAATTGCTTCTAGCACATAAGATTTATTATTTTAGCTTTGCAATAATAATAATGTATTTTATATACTTTTCCAGGCATATGCTCGCTTCTCTGGAGCTCCACTCAAAATTCACAAGATTTCTAACCCCTGGAGAAGCCCCACAGGTAAGCAGGCCCAGTTTTAACAATCTGGTTCTTGGCAGACACTCCACATTCATTAAAGAGGATCATTTAGCATGTTTTAACTGAAGCACACAGGCCTCTTCCTCTTTCCTGCCGAGCTGCTGATAACTTGCATCTGTATGTTTCTCTTTCCACATTCTTGTCTATCTCCATTGTTTTTTTTCCTTGGCTCCTGAATTCTTCCGAAGTTCCATATGTGATCCTGGATGACAAAACCAGTCACATGGGTCAATTTTTTTTAAATTGAGATTTATACATCACATGAAAGCTGAATAAATAAACGTTCCATTGATGTATGGTTTGTTAGGATAGGACAACATTTGGCCGAGATACGACTATTTAAAAATCTGGAATCTGAGAGTGCAAAAAAAAATCGAAACATTGAGAAAATCACCTATAAAGTTGTGCATTTATGTTCGCGATTGTGCTGCATTCACTCACAAAAATAAATGTTTGATACCTTTACGGTAGGAAATTTACAAAATATCTTCATGGAACATGAACTTTACTAAATATCCTAATGATTTTTGCCATAAAAGAAAAATGGATAATTTTGACCCATACAATGTATTGTTGGCTATTGCCACATTTATACCCGTGCTACTTATGACTGGTTTTGTGATCCAGGTACACATATTATTCCATATCGAATACATAAACGGGCTAATTAACTGTTATACTTTTGATAGGTCTTTAATTTTTATTGATCACATTTTAGTGGATCCCTTCTTTGGGTGCGTGATAATTTAATTTTATAAAATGTATTATATACAGCTACTTGATCATTCATTTATTTATTTATAAGGTATATTTGGACAGAAATTATTACTTTTATACAGCAACTATGCATAAAATGTATCTAAAGTGACATTAAAGGCATTTGTAATGTTACAGAAGATTTTTACGACCATTTTAAACTGTTTTCAACTTTGATAATAATAAATGATTCTTGAGCACCAAATCAGAATATTAGAATGATTTCTGAAGGACCGTGTAATATTTTTGATACGTTATCCAGAGGTCTTGCATTTCCATCATTGATATCCAGAGTGATAGCTAGCTTAAATGGATTGTGTTGTTGGTCATCTTTAGGCATTTAGAAAAATCACAAAACTTTGGCTGTAAACTCATCCAGGCAAAAAAGAGCTTTACTGACGCTAATGTATTCACTGAAGGTTCACTACCTGCTCTCAGGACCAAAGAAGAAGGCAGCTGCTCTCAACCCAGTCAGATCATCATTCAATTGAGGAAACAGGTGATTATCTCTCGCCCGCAAAAACCTCTATGATCACATTTTGCTCTATCGTGTCCCTGTATATTTCACTCTTCATGGGTGCATTTTGTTCCAAACAAAGCTAAGTTTAGTAATTTTGGGTTCATTCATTTGAGGACTGCAGAGTTTCCAGTGATGCATGTAGCCATCATAAAGGCCCTAATTTTCTCATTAATCATGTTTGATTACACAATGAAGGTATCCATTAAATGTGTTTGGAATGAGACACAATAAGTATGTGTTTTCAGGAAAGGTTTTAATTATGTGTATAACTAAAACCCTTTCTAGAAATACGTTTCGTGTCTTTCATTCTACCAGGTTGTAGTGCTGTTCAGAGTCAAAAACATACACAGATCAAGTCAATGCTTGCAGCTTCATTCACAAAACTACGCAACATTTTGGATGCTAAAATACCTTCTCCTTTTAGTTAAGTGCCTGAAATATGAATTTAGAAATGAATTTTTTTTCATGTTATATTCTACGACACAAAAACATCAGTACTTTAGTTTTTTAAGCTTTTATTTGTCTTAATTTTGGTTGCTAACAAGTGGCTAAATTGGACTACAGATGGTATGTTAAAGGTTATCACACCAAACAGGATAGCGGTATAGCTGTGCGATATAGCTATGAAAAACTCATGATATAATGTTTCATATCGTTCGGTTATGAATAATTATTGACATTTTTTATAACCTTTTTTTTTTAACCCTCAGATGGTCTTTGGGGTCCACTGGACCCCAAATGACTTTTGCTTGAATTAAAAAAAATGTTCTCTTTTTCCAAATGGTATGAAACTTCCTACGGCTCTCAACAATTTCTAGATCTACAAAAAAAAAATTAAAATGGAATGTTATCTGTTTTTATGTAGGCGTGACAAAAATAGTCACACTCGTAAAAAATTAAATTAAATTTTGTAACAGAACAATAGTTTTTTTTTTTACAAATATAATTTTACTCTGTTTATTAATGTTTTTACTCAACATTTGTGCAGTTTTTGGAGGATTTATGATATCTTTTAAATATCTATAAATAAATACATAAATACTTATTTATTATTGGACTCAAAATAGACAAAATTCATCATCAAAATCAGAAATAACGCAGAACACAGACAGAAATGACAGAAATAAAGTGGCACACTTCCAACAATGCAAAAAACATCCACAATCCAAAATTATCATTCTCACACACGCGCACACACACACAAACACACACATATAGAGGAATACAATATACAGGAATACATACAGACTATAAAAACTCTTATCTAAATAAACTTCTCTTATCATTTGTAAAATAAAATAATCTAAAATGCAGAACCACCGCAAAAATAAATTGGTAACACTAAGACACATTGAAAATGTGCACACACACACACAGGAATACATTTGTAAGGCTATAAAAAAATAAAAGAGATGAGACCAACTATTGTTCTATTGTTCCAAACTATTTTCTTTTTATTTTTATTTTTATTTATTTTTTTTACAAATATTTTATTTTTACTGCTTTATTTGCTAATTTGTTATTGTTGTTCAGTTTAAATAAATGATCAAATCTTAAGACTCCAACATTTCTCTTTGTAACATGTTGTTCAGGTTTGATTCTAATCATAATGTAACATTATTGAAAAACTGTTGTTTTTTTTAGTACAAAAAAATGCTAAACTTTGACAAAAAGTATTTTATTTTTGTTATAATTGTGATTTTATAATATTTAGATATGAATCCAACTGAATTTAACTTTAGAAATTATATCTTTCAGTAATTCAAATAGTATATAGGCCTATAGTGGAGCCCTATAGCCATCTAGTGGTTAAAGTGATTTATTACAAATTTTAATCGGTATTTTCCAAAAAATGGGCAAAAAATCTTACATTAAACCTTGTAAAATTATCCATGGTATCCCCTGGAATGAAAGTTAGAAATCTGGGTCTTTTATAAAGTTTATTTAACATAAAATGCAGTTTTTTTGTAAAAATCCTATTTAAAAAAATATTTATTTATAGAAAATTAAAAAAACTCATAAATCCTCCAAAAACTGCACAAATGTTGAGTAAAAACATTAATAAACAGAGTAAAATTATATTTGTTGAAAAAAAATATATTGTTTTGTTACAAAATTAAATCTTATTGTCTGGGGTCCAATAGACCCCGAAGACCACGAGTGTGACTTTTTTTTGAAAACCATCAGAGGGTTAAAGACAAGTAGAAAAGTTTGAATTTAATCCACTGTTTTTATTTATTTATCCACATTATTAAGGCAAACAACAAATTATATTTGTTTTAGCAGTCAAAAACTAAATAAAATGTAAACAAATAATCTTCTTTGTCTTATATTAAGATAAAGTGTTAAGAAACTCTTGAACTTAAATAAAATGCGTGCAATGTAAACGTAGAAAAATCAAGGCAGACTTTGAGGTAGATCAACATCTATAATAAGTAGGAGTGTAATTGTTCACAGAATTCACATTTCGGTTTGATACGACACAGTGGTGTCACGGTTCGGTACGTTTCCGATACAGCGAAAAGAAAGAAATGCCAGAGAAATTTTATTTATTAAAATTTATATATATTTTTTTTTAAAATTAGTGTGAATTTTCATCTTGAAAATTTTTGTCTTATAAATGGGGGTAATATTTGAAGGATGAACAAATAATGTTTTGGTCATCACATTATAAATAACATTGTCGCTTGATCAAGATCGGCTCGCGCTGCACTGACATTGGTCCGAACTGAGCATGAAGACCAAAACAATGAGTAGCGCAGTTTTCGTTCCGCTTTTGCCAAGTGATGTTGGGCAACGTTGTGGTGATCGCGCCATCTTTAACTTCACAGTCCACTTATAGTCCAGTCATTTTATGAAAAAAGGTTGAACAAATTGCAACAGAAGCAAACTCAACTGATTTTGTATCCTCAATATGTCCCGAGTAAGGAAAAAAAAGCCCAGAAGAATCCCATTAGCGGAAAGTTTCGAAAAAGACCCAAATTCTTTTCGAGACCCAGCCTTTTCATGTGCCTATTCATTCTTTTTCTCTCGTAAATAGGGTATAAATGTTAACCTTTAGATATCATCATGAAAATTACTGAGTTGATTACTTGCATCAAGACAAACAAAAAATGTTTTTTTTTAAATTGTTTGTTAACGTGGACAAATGGTGCATAATCTAATTACGTATGTGTTAATTTGCATAAATACCCAAACAGATCTAAACATTGGGTTTAGCAAGGTGAAAATGTCTTGTTGACATATAACAGTAAAAGACTTAATGTTAAGGTCTGAATGGAACCCGTTTATGCTACCCATGAACATTAATACATAGAGGCAGGAAGAAGTACTTTAGAAACCAGCTTTTATTAATTATTATTGCAGAGATTAGTTAAATCATAAAACCACAGCTGCCCAGCTCACTGCAGAATTAAATTCTGTCCTCGACTCCCTGTTTCCACCAAAACTGTTAGTCCGGAGCTCCAGGGTCAATTTTCATGATCGGGCTGCTATAGCCAAACCTTTGATCACTCGTGCCAATGCCAGTAGTTGGTTTTATTGGTGCCAACAGGGCAAATCTTAGGCTATGGACAATGTGAAACATTGATGTGACATTTGATGAAACAAAGATGTGGTGTGTCTTTCCCACATCTGTGGGAGTTACGGTGTGGAGAAGCCCCAAAGAGGCTTATCACACAGACTGTTGCTGCCCAGATTGAAGCACAGGGGTGGATCAGTGATGCTTTGGGCTGCAATATCATCATGGCATTCTCTACTGAGGTTGATGGGCCTGTCACTGCCAAGGAATACTGAACCATTCTAAAGGACCGTGTGCACCCAACGGTTCAATTATTGTACCCTGAAGGGGCTGCCATGTATCAGTATGATAATGCACCAATACACACAGCAAGACTTGGTTTGATGTATGTTTGATGTATATGAAATTGAAGTTGAACATCTCCCATGGCCTGCACAGTCATCAGATCTAAATATTTTTAAGCCACTTTGGGATATTTTGGAGGAGCAAGTAAGAAAACGTTTTCCTCCACCTGCATCACAGTGGCCTGGCTGCTGTTCTGGAAGAGGAATGGCTCAAAATCCCTCTGGCCACTGTACAGGACTTGCAGTATCTGTCATTTCCAAGACGACTCCATGCTGTATTTGCAAAAGGAGGTTCTACATCATACGAATAAATGATTGTGGTCTAAAACCTGGTGTTGTCTAAACAATAGCAAATGTAGTAGTAATGCTGTAACTTTGTCTTTCAGAAATACAACGCAGACTATGATCTCTCGGCCAAAGAGGGTGCAGACACGCTGGCCTTCACCTCCCTGCTGGAAGAGCGGCTGTTGCCTGCGCTTGTGAGATTCCAATCCTGAAACTTGAAGATGATAGTTTTGGTGGGTACGTGCTCAAACACTCTCCTCATTTCCCACCAGATCTACGCTTTATGGGTCGATCCTAAGAACTATGCGGAGGTGACGCGCCGCTGGTACGGAGAGAATATGTGCTTCCCGCTCAATTTCTTCCTGCCGAGCCGCATGCAGAACAGGCAGCTGGAGCGACTCCGTCTGATCCGAGGAAACGGTGAGCTGGAGGCGGGAGAAGAGGCAGAGAAGGAGGTGAGATAGGAGGAGTAAGCTACATGTTCTCCGGGTGGGATTCTGGATATTGTGCTTGATAGTATTTGTTTTTATGTACTGTGAAATGGTCATCAGATGGTGTATGGGCTATTGTGACACTAACGCCCTCCTTCAGAGAACAGGGCAGCTGTTAGACTCAATGTTCCAGAGGCAATGATGTTCTGGTCCCTGAAGAGGACACTGATAAATCAGCAGATGTGAGGAATCTGGGCTCAGATAGAGCAGAAGTTCCGTTCTGGCAGATATCTAGTTGCTAGTGTTAGGAAACAACTCTGCTTGTGAAACTTTGAGTCACAATGTGCATGCTTGTGATCTGCTCACTACAACTAAGCAAAATGTTATATTTTGCAATGTTTAGGCCCAGTCACACCTATAACTATATTAGCATCCACACCAATGCACAATATCGTTCTGTTTATAATAAGCACACCCTGCAGTTATGTCGTCTGCCGCTTTAAATGCTCGAGCTCTTTAAAATCATGTCGATTCTGATTGGCCGTCAATGTTTGTATTGTTCATCAGCTGGAAAAAATTGTTCTACAAGTGATTCCTCTGTGTCGTTATCATTATAGACTGCCCTATTCTCATAGACTTCTTGAACGATTATTAAATCTTTTTACATATATATATATAAAATATAGTGAGTTAGAGATAGTGACATAAGAGTTTTAATCTAGTTGTTTTTTCTACATCATCTCTGTCTCTATTGTCTATGACTCTCCAGCTTTACCATGATGCTCTGGAGTGCCTAAATCTTCTCTCTCAGCGCCTGGGATCGAACAAATTCTTCTTTGGAGATTCGTAAGTACTATAGTTAGAAAACTGCTACATGTTTTATGCATTAAGGTTGATCTTTGAGCTTCACTTTGAGACTCTTGGTTGATTATTGATTTGGTGTAATACACATTTTGATATACATTTGATGTATTTGTGTATTAAAGGCCCTCTTCTCTGGATGCGTATGTGTTTGGTCATCTAGCGCCACTTATTAAGATTAATCTCCCTAACTGCCGACTGCAGCAGAACTTGAAGAATCTGGACAATTTGAACACATATTGCTCTAACATCCTGAGCCTGTACTTCCCCAATGAGAGCAAAGGTGGGCAACTAAGTAACAACTACAATAAAGTGTTTGCAAAGAACAAAATGTGCAGCATGTTGTATTTCTGTAATAATAATAAGAGAAGATTTTTCTTCATATGGTTGCCTGTTCGTGTCTGTTCTGTGTGCAGAGGGCGTCAGTCGTACGGTGTCCAGCACACAGCAGGGGGGCGACTTTGACAACGAGCCATACAAGAGACGCAAGCAACTGCTGTCAGTGCTGGTTGCTGTGGCAGCGATGTTGAGCTACGCTCTCCTCACCGGCATAGTAGCTATTGAGCATATGCAGGAGGAGGAGCATGTAGGCCCCGCCTCACTCAGAGGCCCCGCCCATGAGGATGAAGAGGAGGAGTGAATGAGAATGAATGAAAGTAGGGCTTTCTGTTAGTTGCACTGGGATGGTCACTTTACATAGTGGAGGAACATACAAGAAACCATATATTGTTAGGGATTAATGTATTTATTAATTGACTTGAGCTTTATTTGCATAAGCTTTCATTTTCTATTTTTGTTAAATAATTTTCTGTTTTTCCATAGATATGCATTGATTTAATGTCTTAACTTGGTAATTTCACATGTTTTTTTTTTGTTGTACTAAAAATAAAAAGCATAACTATTCATAGCTACCAATATTAAGCTAAGTTCAAGTAAGAGAGCACTTAAAACTTGTCACCAACTAAGGGATTCCCTCAACTTTTATTGTGTGACTGTGGACCAAAACAGAGTGTTTTAAACCCTTTCATAGCTTTACGACAATTAGATTTTCACATCTCTTATGTGCTATTGCCTTGGTTAAAGCTTAGTCAGTGTTTTTCCTGTTTTAATGCACATTTTATTTGCTAACTGCATAAATCATTCTTTCCGCTCTGCTGTCAGTACTTGTCATACTTCAGACAGATTAATACTCATGTTAATGTGATGGATCATATTGATGGAAATAAAAAATGACCAATATTTAATCTAAGTAATGTCATAAAGAAATGGATCGCAAAAAAAAACATTTATTCTCCTTCATGTTGTTCCAAACCTGTGCGACTTGGTTTATTCCGTGAAACACAAAAGGATTTTGCCAGAATGTCAATGATGCTGATTTCCACA
The DNA here is from genome assembly GCA_036326025.1 of Chrosomus eos. Lineage (NCBI taxonomy): Eukaryota > Metazoa > Chordata > Actinopteri > Cypriniformes > Leuciscidae > Chrosomus > Chrosomus eos. The sequence continues at coordinate 8,880,199 of CM070831.1, forward strand.
TAAAGAAAGTGGCTGTTTGTTGTTGTTTTTTTTACTGCCAAGCTCCAAAACTACATAGTAATGCTAACGCATTAGAGTATTCCAAACATCTTGTGCGGTATTTTCAAAGTATTCTGCAGCCATACTATAGTTTATGTGAGAAACTGTCCCTAATTTTTGTAATTATTTGCTAAAAATAAAAATCCTCTTGACTCTTGTATCTTATTTGCTTTAAATCAAATAATCAGTCAGTGCATATGTATAACTTTTGAGGCAGCATGCTTGGTCACTCACTTGTCATGTGAGGACCAATGTCATTCAGCATCACTAATTTTGTGTATTGCACATTTTCATTTGGCCAGAATGATCTATAATTGGATTACACATTGAATAAAAAACTGTAACTCAAACATGATATAAATACGTTCTTTTGTAAAAATCATTCAGGTTTAGAATACAAGAGGGAAAAAAATAACAATTTTAATTTGGGACACAAAAACTTTTTAAACATGATATATTATTCAAGGATAAAGAGAAACTGTGGCTTATGTTATTGAGGATTAGAAATTGCTGTCAGATGGAGATTCTTTTAGGAGGCAGTAACAATTATTAAAGCCAAAAGATACTGTCGCTGACAGACCGCAAATCTGGCTAAGATATTTCAGTTCCTGTAACTTTCCATGAGGTTTTCTGTAAGGTAGTTAAACTACGTGAGAGTGCATTTTTCTTTCTAGTTAAACTATGTTTGAAATAGAAACAATGCATTTTTGATTCGGGTATTGTCTGAAGTCATTTTCCCTCAACATCTTTGTTTTGCACCTTTGAAACCAGTTCAGCTTTTACACTGTTGTGTTGATTTGTTTAAAATCATTAATAGACAACAAGGCATCTGTCATTGTTAAGCATGGGATTCTACAGAAATGTAAAGGAAATTTAAACAGCCAGTTTATTTCTTTTCACTAGGATGTTATGTGCTGTAATAATATTGCTTATGGATTTCTATTTTCATAATTTGAGGGAAATAAACAGTCCTGAATAATCCTTATTCTGCATGGGGTTTCTTTATTTTCGGCAGATGCAATCCTGCATTTACACTGAGGGGGTTGCTCCAACAAAAATCAGATTTTATCTGTTGCATTGTTGTAACAGAAGGCCCTGAGGACTGTGTGTGGGAAGTGGAGGTTGTAAGAGAGAAAGATATCCTCTTCTAGCTACAATTTACCTGCCGGCAGTGTTTCCAATCATCAGAGTCGGCGAGCGAGGGCTCTGTGAATTTGTGCCCTGGGGAGACACAGCTGTGTGTTACAGCACCAGACTGGAATCTCTCTCTGGCTCCTGTTCATTCCTGGGTTTGATTCCTTGTATTTGTGCGTGGAAACATAGTGAACCCCTCCCCACCACTAGATCCAGAGCAATCAGGAGCTCCCCAAAGCCGCACGACAGCGTTTAATGACCTCAACAAAAATCATCTGGGAAAGAATTTCTGTTTGAGAAGGAAAAATGCATTTGGATTGTGCTCATTTTCCACACAGGGATTGAGACGGGGAAGCGGTGGGGTGGGGTTATGCTCTGAAACTATGTGTCATGGACTAAACTGGTTCTGGTTTTGTTCAGGGTGTAGAAGTTATATTCATGACTCCATTGTGAAAATTTTACTCAACTCATATTTTCCTTTCTGGGAAGAGGACTGTTTAACAAGTCCCCTCATTTAAAGCACTTTCGGATGGTGCGTAGTACAAAAAGCTGAACAATTTTTTCTGCTTGCAGGGTCCAGTAAAGCTCAAGTATGACAGAACTGTTCCCCTGACACCTGCTGTTAAAAGCTGTTACTAAGGAAACTCCGAGGTAATGAAAAATAAACATCACCCTAGGACAGACTGTCGAGACTGAACAGTCCTCATACTGCTCTGCTTTAAAATGTCAACAGCGTTTGCTTTCTTTATGACAATAAATTTTGTTTGCCAAAAGCTGACACTAGAATTATGAGTTTGAGCAAGAATAGATGGCCAAAACCATTGTTTGCATTTGTTCTTGTCATTTAAAATAATTTAGTTTACCCAAAATGTTGCTCAAGTTGTTCCAAAAATGTATGAATTTCTTTCTTCTGCTGAACACAAAAGAAGATATTTTGAAGAATGTCAGTAACCAGAAAGTTGTTGGCACCCATTGCCATCCATAGTATTTCTTCCTACTATAGAAGTCAATGGTTTCCGTCAACTGTCTGATTGGCAACATTCTTCAAAATATCTTCTTTTGTGTTTAGCAAAAGAAAGAAATTCATACAGGGTTGGAACAACATGAGGATGAGTAAATTATTCCAAGGTTAACTGTAAGCCGGACCCGGGCTGTATCCAGATCAGATGGTGGATTTGCGCCTGGACACGACCACAACGCATTCCTGAAGTGTCAGCAGAGATTGTGTCAACTAGACTCTCCCCTGTGAAGGCCTCATCGATACGACAGACATTGGCACTGATCCTCAACAAACTCGTCTCAATACGCGCGTGATGACTCCGGTCTTCAAACAGATGAACTGCATAATACAATGTTCTGATCCAATCTGACCTCTGACCTGTAATGCTGCCTGAATCATAATCATACTGTTCGTTCGTTGGACAAGAGAACCAGCCCCTTGACTGAGCCTGATTTCTCCCAAGGTTTTTTCTCCATTCTGTCTTCTGATGGAGTTTTAGTTCCTTGCCACTGTCGCCTTTGTCGCCATTGGCTTTTGACTTGCTTAGTTGGGAACATATCATTTTATATTTAACAATATTATTACATTATTTTCTCTGTTATCTCTGTAAAGCTGCTTTAAAACAATCTGTATTTAAGGTGACTTGATGACAACATTTTTGGGTGAACTATCCCTTTAAGGGAAAGCTTTTGTGTGGGTTCCCCCCCAACTGTCTTTAGTTTTTATCGCAGAATTTTCTTGAGGGTCAGTGTGAGGTCACGATACAAATTATAGCTAGCTAATGGCTTCTGAAAAAAAATTAAAAAGCTGGCAGTGGGGTCTTGACAAGTAACGTCAACACGTTTTCAGTTAACATAAAAGTTTACCTGAGTGACCACATATCTTTACTTGACGCTAAAGAGGCGCCGGAAGTCGCGCGCAGCTAACTTTACTTGTAATTATAGCAACAGAACGATAAAAACGTCAAGAACATTAGTATTTTTTGTAGATTCTACATACTTCGAGTATATCACGAGAACAGTAACTGTTAGGCTATTTGTTTATAGGCTATTGTTCAGGGCTTACTTAGTGACTAAGTTTGTGTCACTTTTTAACGGTTTTCCTGTTCTCCAGAATCAACCACACGTCCATGCCAGTTGCGCAGCGTGAAAACAGCCTTAAATCAGTTAAAAATAAAACTTTCAAAAAGCTGTCGACTACGGTCCTCTATTTATGAACGCCGAACGCAACCTGTGTGAACAACACCCCCTGATTATACGCGTGCAATAGATGCGTGTGTGTGTTTTTGTTTTACAGACAGAGGAATAATGTATGATGATGAAGAGGGCGGATTCAGTTCTCACTCAGATCAGTTCTCTCTCTCTCTCTCTCTCTCTCTCTCTCTCTCTCTCTCTCTCTCTCTCTCTCTCTCTCTCTCTCTCTCTCTCTGCGGCACAGCGCAGGTTTGTTCCCGTGGTAATATTTCGTGTTTCAATGCATCGTTGACGGATCTGTTTCTGATATTCCCTGCATCACTTTTTTGCGTGTATTATTTTGTAAACATGACATTTTGGGTCAGTCTCTTCGTGTTGATGTTCGTCCGGTACGCAGAGAGCGCACAGAAACAAGACGTGCCGGGTAATTATTCTGACTTTTTTTTTTTTTTTTTTTTACTTAATCGGTTATAGCCTACTGACTTCTCTCTGGTAGTTAGTTAAGTTACCAGTTAATGTTTTGTCTTCCTTTTATATGCATATGTTTCTTTCAAAGTATTTAATCCGTATTTACTCCAAAAAGTTGTAACGTTCTTCATGGTTCAGTTAAAAGAACTGTGAAAAAGAGATAGAACTCTGATAGAAAAAGAGACTGGCATGAGGATATTTAGAGGAGACAGAGTAGGTCTGCTCAGTTCTCGAGTTCAACTCGCTGACTTTTGACCTTTGACCTTTATTTTACTTTTATTTAGCCAGCCAAATAACTTGAGAACAATTACGACGAAAGATTGGGAGATAGTGAATGGGAACATGTAAGAATAATTACATCAGATGTAATTGAAGTAATTTGTAACTGTAACTGAATACATTTTTAAAGTAACCCTGCCAACTCTAAATTATGCTGAGAAAAGATTTTAAATAGAATATGAAAAGCTTGCTAAGATAAAAGATTAGAAATTGAATGGCCATTTAAAAATATGAAATATAGTGTAGCCTACCATATGAGTCATATGCACAGCTTTTATTGCTTTTTATTAAATTGGTCTTTTTAGTTGTTATTAGAGTTTGACAACTGTGGTCACTATGATTTGTCATCGTACGACATTGACGCCTGAAGATTCAGCAAAAAATCTTCTGTTTATGGGGAAAAAACAAAAACATAAAACTCCAAAATGAGGTTATTCATTGCCTGTTCCTTTATTTCTCCCTGTCTCTGTTTCTCTCTCTTTCAGTGATAGACGTGTTGAGTTTGGAGGATGTGAAGCAGACTGTGGCCGCAGTGGAGAAGGTCTCTTTAGCATTAAAGACTCTCAGTGATGTGTATGTGATGTCTACGTTTCGTCTGCCTCCTAAACTGGGTGGAGTTTTGCTGGGCCTCTACAACAAGCAGGATAACAAGAAATACCTGGAGGTTGCCATCATGAGCAAAATTAACAAAGGTAATGCAGCGATGACCCATTTTTATCATTATATAATAATTGCTTTTTCTCTGAAACAACTTTACTTTTCCACTGACATCACTGCATAGTCTGTTGTATAATGTTGACTAACAGCCAAATAGCAGGTTGCTTGTTTCAGCAAACTTGTGATTTCGCTCCATTTTGGTATGGAATGCCCACTTTTCCCCATCCAATCAATTCTTGATGGATAAAAACAAGTCCCACCCTTCATTTTTTTTTACTGAATATCCTGTTTCACTCATAAATATGTAGCATAGGATTATGAATGTGGTTTCGGCTCAGAACATCTCTAAAAGGTTTGTTTGTTTTTAGTTCTGGTCCGGTATGTTCGTGAAGATGGGAAGCTGCACACAGTAAACCTGCAGACACCTAATGTCGCAGACGGACGGCCTCAGTCTGTTATTCTACGAGCTGGTGGCCTGCGCAGAGATTACCTGAACCTGGAGCTGTATGTGAACTGCCGTCTGGCTGACTCCGCACAGCGGCTGCCCCCATTGGTCGCTTTGCCAAGAGACAGCGAGCTGGTGGAGATTCGTAATGGCCATAAGGCATACGCTCGTATGCAGGTGAGATCCAACACAATATGACCTTGATAATGTGTTCACACAACAGCTGCATATACACTTCCGCTCAAATGTTTGGACATTGTAATACTTTTGAAAGAAGTCTCTTATGCTTACTAAGGCTGCATTGATTTTGGGGGAAAACCCCAAAATGATTATAATTTAAAACGAATATTTTCTATTTTAATATAAATCGATTAATTGCGACAATGCAACAGCATTATGAGGACTCTCCATAGGCGTAATGGTTTTTATACTGGACAAACTGTATATTCTATCCCCCTACACTGCCCCTATCCCTAAACCTACCCATCACAGGAGACATGCTGCATTTTTAATTTTTTAATAAAACATTGTTTTTTAAGCCATTTGATTTATGAGGACTTTTGAAACGTCCTCATAAACCACCCATAAGTTGTAATACCAGTGTAATACACATGTCATTATACAAATTTGTGTCCTCATAAAACACACACACACACACACACACACACACACACACACACACACACACACACACACACACACACACACACACACACACACACACACACACACACACACACACACACACACACACACACACACACACACACACACACACACACACACACACATATAATATAAAGTATATACACACATGTTATATAAACAAAAACTTTTATGTTAGATGCGATTAATCACGATTAATTAGCACTAGTTCTGAATTTGTTTGTGTGTAGTTCCCAATTTTGATACGGTTATTCTCCAAAAGTTGTCCTTTTCTGTATCACAGAAAAATAACAGCATTCAGGTTTAGATCTAAGGTTTAGAAGTAAATAACGTAAAGTAAAGACTGTTTTAACTTTTTTTTTTTTTTTTTTTATAATAATGAGTTTTCATTGTTGTGTAATCTATTCATTTAATTTTTAATTAAAGGAAAGATTAGATGTTATGATTGGGTAAGACCTGAATTCCAGATATGATAATATATGATATCCAAACTGATATTATATAAAATACTACGATCAAAGTATGAACGTACAGAAACCAGAGGAGCTCATGTAACTAACAAGTTTGTCTTCCAGGGCTCAGTGGAGTCCCTTAAACTGGCACTAGGTGGCACTGTTGCCCAGGCTGGAGCTCTCAGCGACTGCCCCTTTCAGGGAGACGCCTCTTCATATAACATAGGTTAGCCAACATCAACACAAGACTGTACATGGAGCTTGAATATGTAGCTTTTTGATTGCTTGCGAAATCTTTGTCTGAAAGTTTTTTGCTTAAAAATTGTTTTTCAGTGAACGGTGAGGTTAATTCTATTTTAGGTGAGTTGACATCTCAGTCAAGTCATAATATGCGATTTGTTGGCTTTTATTTATTTAACTGAAAGATATTGCATTCTTTTTTGTACAGGTGACCACACTAAAGCTCTGATTGGCCAGCTGATCATCTTTAATCAGATTTTGGGAGAGCTGAGAGAGGACATCAGAGAACAGGTGTGAGTGAGTGAGGGAGTGTGTATATGTAAGGGAAATTGTTCTGAACATGTTTAATCAAAGCTTTTTGTATTATTTAGGTGAAAGAAATGTCTCTTGTTAGGAACGCTATTCTGGAGTGCCAGATGTGTGGTGAGTAGCAAACATCAAGCCAACCAAGCTGCACACGTCATCAGTCCTCTTAGAAGCGCTACCTGTACATAAAGTTGTTCATACACAGTTGAGTTAAGAAAGAGAGTGATAACCAGAACCACACTTGACACACTGTTGTACATACTGAATAATTCTTGACAACATTAATACATTTATTTTATTAGACAAACTATGTATTACATGTGATTGGAGAGTGAGTGAAAACACTATCGTTTAAAAGGTAGGGGTTGATCATTTTTTTAAAAACAGTAAATACAGAAATATTTTGAAATATTACAATTTGAAATGACTGTTTTCTATTTGAATATATTTTAAAATGCAATTTATTCCTGTCATGCAAAGGTGAATTTTTCAGAATCATTACTCCAGTGTCACATGATCCATCAGAAGTTAGTTTAATAGGCAGATTTGTTACTCAAAAAACTTTCTTCTTATCAGTGTTGAAAACAGTTTTGCTGCTTAATATTTTTGTGGAAACAGTGATAATTTTATTTGAATATGAAAAGCAGCATTTATTTGAAATACAAATCTTTTGAATTTACTGTCACTTTTGACACTGCCATTTTTTAGGCAAATTGATAGTCCCTCCCGAACCCCGCAAGAATATAATGCAGCACACTACAAATAACCATAATGCATTGCAATTGACTGCTGTGATTTTCTTATTTTTTACTCATTTGACACTTGACCTCATTATTGTGTTTTTAATCCAATTTTGTGTAATGTGACACCAAAGTTTGAAAAATGTACCACTGCAAAATGTATAATTTTTCCACATACTACTACTTTTTAATAGTAGGAAGCATGCAGTGTATAGTGTGCAGAAAGCAGTCTGGTTGTATTCCATTATGAATATGTCCTAAAACTATCCGCTCACATACAGGAAGGGCTTTCATTTATGTATGTATTATTCGTATGATATTAGATTTCTGGAGCTCATTTTCAACTATCTGGTTTTGAAATTCCTCTCTTTGGTTTGAAGGATTTCATGAACCGCGTTCACGCTGTCAGCCCAGTCCTTGTTTTAAGGGCGTGGGCTGCATAGAGACGTTTGATTTCCCAGGGTACAATTGTGGCCCCTGTCCGGAGGGAATGACAGGGAACGGCACACACTGTAAGGATATAGATGAGGTGGGTGAAGGCATTTAGCGCTGGTTTTGTCTTAGAGTAACGATAAGTCTTGGTCCAGAACCCACTGTGAGTGTTTATGTCCATGTTTCAAGCGTCTCGAATAAACATGCTTTCGTTTTTTAATCATAAAGCTGATTCGTATTTAGATCATTTGAATGATTAGCATGTCTCTCTCCATCAGTGTGCAGTGGCTCAGCCGTGTTATATACCAGGCGCATGTGTCAACACAGCAAAAGGTTTTACCTGTGAGTCCTGCCCACCCGGGCTATGGGGTCCACCTCTCTCTGGAGTCGGTGTGGAATATGCTAAGAGTTACCGCCAGGTACAGTGCATTTATTTGATCAAAGATACAGTAAAAACAGTCATATTGTGAAATAATATTGTCCTGCACATTTTTTTAAAATCAAATTTAAGACTTTTTAAGACCTGAAGAAATAAAAAACAAACTTTGTATTATATGTATTTGCATTATTTGTACTTAGTAAAAGTTCAAACATGCATAACTGGAAGCAATGTAACTGATCAAAAACATGTCAAATGCAGTGATGCCGGTAACGCGTTACTTAGTAACGCGTTACTTTAATTTGACCACTTTTGTGTACCACGCAGCGACACAAACGTAAACAACAATGGAGGGAGGAGAGCGATGCGCTTTTTCTAGCTGGAAATACAGTCACTATTTTGAGTTTGTGTCTGTCAGCTAAAGATGGCAACATTCAGGTCCGTTGTAAACTCTGTGCTGGTGGCGATAAAGTGTTATCTACCTACAGAAACACTTCGTCGAATGTTTTTCGAAAAAGCATATGGAGTCGCAGCAGCACCGCACAGTCAAACTTACGCCCGTTTCACACATACTTGTCTCCGTCTGCAGTGCGTATGCGGTGCATATTTTTTTTCCCGTACCCATGTTAACAGGTTAGAGCTTTCACACTGCACGCGTGTGCGGTCCGTCGATCCGTTCCAGGTGCGTGAGTACCTATACACTATTTTTGCTGTGCTGCACCGTGCTGAATTAAAGTGGCAGCGCATTGTTCACATTAAAATAGACATAGATTGACAAGAAACTGTATTAATTTCATCATATACGCAAAATTACAGTTAACGTGTTCTAGAGTTACTAAATTACAGGGTCAAGAAAAACAAAAAAACAATATATACTTTATAAAAACAAGTATTTATATTAAGTGAAGTCAAGAAAGACTGTTATTTCAGGAAATTGTTTCTAAGTTCAACTTTAAATGTCAGGAGATAGATTGTTGATGTTACTGTTAAAAATACACTTCCAATAAAGTGAGTGTTGGCAAAACCGGTTGTCATTTTTATGTTGAGGTGGCGGGGGTGTTGTCGGCAACTGCTGAATGTAACTAGTAAAAGTAACTGGTAAAGTAACTTAGTTACTTTTAAAATCAAGTAACTTGTAAAGTAACTTACTTTTAAAATCAAGTAACTTGTAAAGTAACTTAGTTACTTTTTCAAAGTAACTGTGGCAACACTGGTTAAATGACATTTAAATACTTTTCAAAAACAAAAAGTAGTGGATTCTGTTTTTGTTTACTGGGCTGATTTCTGGTTTCATAAGCGCCATCTATTGTTAGAGTGAATGTGCATTGTATTCAGTGCGTCTGCTACACTCGTTCTGCCATTCTGTGTAAAAAAAGTAAAAAAGACGTACATAAGAGTCAAGTTGCAAACTCAAGTTCAAACTTTTAAGACTTTTTAATGCCCCATGGGAACCCTGTATTACATTTATTTAAAATAAGTGTTAGTTTCAGCATCATTACTCCAGTCTTCAATGTCACATGATCCTTCAGAAATCATTCTAATATTCTAATAATCTGTGATAATGTTTTTCAGCGTTTGATAAATAGAAAGTTCAGCAGTTCAGAACAGCATTTATTTGAAATATAAATATTTTGTAACATTATAAATGTATTTTCTGTCACTTTTGATCAATATAATGCATCCTTGCTGAATATTATTGAGTATTATTTCTTTAAAAAAAAAAAGCATTTCTACTTGAAACTTTTAAACGGTAGTCTGTATAATTAATTATTTTGGCTACAGATTTAAGAGGATGAAAGCAGCGGAAGTGTAAAAAATTGCAAAGTTTTTAGAATAAATGTGAAATACTTATAATTTTGACTCATTTGAATGTCGATATGGAATATAATAAGAGTCACCTGCAGGTACAGTGACCTTAAGAAGAATTTGCACTTACAAATGCCCGAATGTCATTGCATCAGATAGCAAAATATAAAAGCAAGTGGCAACAAATATCTTTTTGCAATGAATTTATTTCAGGAATGCTCTGACATCGATGAATGTCTTGATATGGTCAACGCCTGCACGCCCAACTCCATCTGTATCAACACCATTGTGAGTATGAGACATAAAAACTCCCAGACATTTTCTCTGAAATCACACACAGAGTGTATGTCAATGTTTTTTAAACTTCTTTCCCTTCTCTCAGGGATCATATCGATGTGGTCAGTGCAAAGTTGGATATGTTGGGAATCAGACAGCTGGATGTTTCCCTCGGAAATCGTGTGCTTCGCTCAGTTTCAACCCCTGTGACACTAATGCCCACTGCATCATTCAGCGGAACGGGGACGTCACCTGTGCTGTATGTGTACACTCAGTTACCAGTTACCTGTAGTAAGATTTGAAAGACAAGCTATTCACATCCAATCAGAAAGAATTTGAAACTTAAAGTCAGCATGAAATGGAAATTCACTTTATTATTTTATGATGCTATTGTGAATGATTCATCCACGCATTTTTGTTTGTTTTTTTAGTCCTCTTAAACTCTGCCCCTTTCTAATAAACGACTGAGCTTGCATTCAGCTCTGCCTTCATCCAATCAACAATCAGTGGATTAAACCAAGACCCCACCCTGCATTTTTTATTTATTTATGGGGCTATCTAGCACAATGCAGTAAATATAGGTTTTTTTATTGGTATCTATGGTTCCATGAAGAACCTTCAACATCCATGGAACCTTTCTTTTACACAAACGGTTCTTTATTGTAGAAAAAGTATAGTAGTGAAAGTTCTTTACTCTAAGAACAAAATGGTTATTGAAAGGTTTTGAAAGGTATCGAAAGGTTATTGGTTCTTAGGTGTAATAAAAATGGTTCTTCTATGGCATCACTGCGAAAACCTTTTGGATAATTTTTAAGTGCTTCGTCACTTATCATGGCTAGTTAGGACAAAAACTCAGATTTCCATATGTCATATTGTATCTTTATTGCATCACCACTGTCAAAGTTTTCTGATAAACTTTTGTATGATTCTCTTAGTGTAATGTTGGATGGGCTGGTAATGGTCACACTTGTGGGAAGGACACAGATATTGATGGTTATCCGGATCGCTCCTTGCCCTGCATGGACAACAACAAGCACTGCAAACAGGTATGAATCTCACAATCATTTTACCCACAATCCTTCTCCCTGCACACACTGATGTTGTATCAACATTCACTGAATTGTAGGGGTGTAACGTTTCACAAAATTTAGGTTCGGTTCAAAACAACACAGTGGTGTCACGGTTCGGTACGTTTTCGATACAGCAAAAAGAAAGATATGCCAGAGACATTTCCTTGATTTTTAAAAAGGCGCACAAGGTGATTTTAAGTCGCACAAGCAGAAATTTTAGGGGCACACCTTAAATCAGCCTGCAGCGTAGTTATTCACGTTTTCCCCCATTTTGACTGTATTATTGTATTACTGTAATAAATAGACTTAACTTACAGAAATTACAATGTGCAGTTTTATTTTTAGTTTCGCAAGGCTCCAGATTAACATTTGAGGGCAGCATTTTTATTCATAATGTTGAAATAATAATTCAAAAGCAAAACGATTAAAAAATAAATATTTGGGAGTGGAAATGGCAGCCACAATCTGGTTACACTAGTGGTAATTTAATGTATTTTTTTTCCTACATCTTGAAACTTTTAGTTTTATAAATGGGGGTAATATTTGAAGGATGAACAAATAATGTTTTGGTCATCACATTAAAAATAACATTTAAATAAAGATAATATTTGAGTTTGAATTGCTGGAAAAAGATGTCTTTTCCTGAGAGAGGAAACTTCCAAACTTCCATGTACGTTAGTGTACTAAGTACATTAAATACAGCAATGAATGTTGCTGATTTGTGGATTAAAGCCTACAACTACTGTAGTTCATTCATGGCACAATGTTTCTCCTGGTTTCTGTGGTTAAACTGAGAAATTTTGAATGTTTCTCACTTGATCTCGCAGCGATGTTATTACTTCTGTGGTGAATTCAAATGCTTTCTTTACTGTATCTCTTAGTGCGGTGCAGTAACAGTGTCGCTTGATCAAGATCGGCTCGCGCTGCACTGACATTGGTCCGAACTGATAAACGGTCCTTTAAGCACGCAAAGCAAGTTTCGCAGTTTCGTTCAGCTTTCATTACGTTTGACAGTTGATGTTAGGCAACGTTGTGATGGTCGCGACTGCTATCAAACTTTTGGTCGCACCAGCAGGAAAAATGGTCCAATGAATCGTTCGGTTTGTAATGCGTACTGAACCGAAAGCCTTGTACGGTTCAATCGTTACACCCCTACTGAATTGATATTCTTTATAAATATTGTTGGGAAACCAAATTGTTCTATTTATTCTGATGGTTTATAGACTTAAATATTTTCAGTTCAAGTGCAGTTGTTCACACGTCTTGTAGATGAGGTAATGTGTTTGCATAAACCAAGTTTGTTTTTGGGTTTGTTTGGACTTTTATATGACAGATTCACTGTAGTTTGCTGTCCCGGAACTTCTCCCATTAACTCTTTCAGATTCAGTGTGTCTGAAAGCAGGATTTTATTCAGTTCCAGCTTGAAGTGTTGTGCTAGGGTTTTTTGATTTTCACATTCTGTGTTTTTCAGGACAACTGCGTGTTCACACCCAACTCTGGTCAGGAAGATGCAGATAACGATGGGATCGGAGACCAGTGTGATGAGGATGCCGATGGAGATGGAATAAAGAACGTAGAGGTGTGTTTGTGTTCCATCCGACCTGTGTTGTTAATGTTAACTAAAACTAACTAAAATAATTTTTGTTTAACTTCCCCTATAATGCTATTTTAAAAGTTCCTCATTTTGTTTTTGAGGTTTCCTACAATAGGTTTACATGCATCCAAGATCACTTGACTCATAATATAGATTGCACTTCACCTAATTTCTCGAAAGTCTGGAAACGGTTTGTTTGAAGATTCAGTTTCTCTAAATCCCTCCTTTCCGAGAGCCTTCTCTGCTCTGATTGGTCAGATGGCTCAGTCTGTTGTGATTGGTCTACTCTACCGCATACAGCGCATATGGGAAACAAAACGCCTGTTACCATGTCGGAGGCTTCCTCAGCTCTTGATACACAATGAGACAAACGGGTTCCTTCCTACGCAGTTTGGAAAAGTATGGAATTTGATTAGAGTAAATTTCAGGTCTGGAAAAAATAAATCAGGGTAAGGAAAAATATTTGTGTTTCCAGACTATTGACCCTATTTAGTTTTCTAAAATATAAAATTATAAATTTCTAAAAATTAGATGTAAGCCTATCACACAGGCTTAAAGGGTACCTATCATGGAATTTTGAAAATTACCTTTCATGTAGTGTGTAACATAGATCTTAGTGAACAAAAACATCCTGCAAAGTTTTAAATATGAAAGTTCACCGTATACAAAGTTATTGTCTCTCAAAAGTAAGAGTCGACTCTGAGTCGCTGATATGAATCGATAGACGAACGATGCACTTTCGTACGTCACTTGCACAAGTTATTTGAATTCGACACGCCCACTCAGTGCGCGCGCCCAGCAGACAGAGAAACCTGACAACAACATGTCGACAAGACTCTGTTCTGAAGTGCGAATCAAAAGCAAACTTTTTTTTTCACTGCCCAGGGACAAGCATGTGAAGACTCAGTGGCTAGAGTTTATATTTACAACTATACCACACAAGTATAGCCACCTTGAGCTGTGTTCGCGTTATTTTAATGACGATCGCTTCACAAACACAAATGCTGTGTGGATTATGGTGTATTCGCGAGTCGCCTGATACTGAAGGAACGTTCAATACCAAGTTTATTTGGATCAGCTTCCTCCTCCGAATCACAACCTGTAAGTACTATTAATAATTGTTGCTTTTATGTGTGTGTGTGTGTGTGTGTGTGTGTGTGTGTGTGTGTGTGTGTGTGTGTGTGTGTGTGTGTGTGGCGTGTGTGTGTGTGTGTGTGTGTGTGTGTGTGTGTGTGTGCGTGCGTGTGTGTGTGAGAGAGTGAGAGTTACGCTCAGCAGCTTCTAGGTCTCCGATGTCATTTTTTTTGTTTTTTGAAATATGTGAAATTATGTGAAGCGTATTGTAGTACTGCAGTGCTTTATCAATATGTTTAAGCTTTGGGCTAACGCAAAATATAACTGACTGGGTCATCTGACCAATCACCGCCGATTAGCGTCACGCAAAGGAGGGGTTTGGACAAATGAGTCGTCAAACGAATCATTAGGGAGTCGGTGAGCAAATCAGGTAAAAATAAATGCATATTATAAGACAACAAAAGTGTTTTTTGTCATTGCATGCATGTAAAACTGTTGTTGGGGACTCCCAGAACATTATTAGGAACATTTTAAATGCCATAATAGGTACCCTTTAAAAATATAAATATCTCGATTTTAATCTATTCTCATTTTTATGAACCAATATCAATTCTTAAATCTCAAGAATCGATCTTTTAGTCTATGTTGTTTTCAGTGGATGAATGAACAAAACTTTGTAGCGCCTCCCATCAAATAATTCACAATAAGCTTTGTTACTTTTGCTATTAAACAAAGTATCAGTAACAATGGCGCCAGTCCTCATCCTTTCGAAATGCATGCGAAGTAGATTCACAGCGCTGAAAAACAGAATCTTCTCAACACATCGATAACACGAACCAAACTCTTCCAGGCTTCAGCTACAACTACAGTGTTTGAGGGCGGGTCAAAGGAGACCATAGGCTGGCATTATGAAAATTTGTTACATTGTTATGTAGGTATGTAACATGAAGTGAGACTGGAATTGCTGACAACTCGTTTCAGGCAGTTCAAAATCAGTTCTTTCTTTTAGGAGACAATCTTTATTTGTTGTGCACACTTTGCAGACCTTTTAAATTCACAAACAGCTAAATAACACACTACATGAAAGGTAAAGTTGAAAAAAATAATAAAAATGACAAAAGTACATCAAATTATTTAAACGTAAACTAAAATTTAAAACTGAAAATCATTGTATCAGTTATACTAAAACAACACTGCATTTGATTTGGCTGTTTTAGGGGTGATTTTTTTTATGTTTCTCTATAAATGAATGTGTATGTTTCAGGATAACTGTCGGTTGGTGTCCAATAAAGATCAGCAGAACTCTGACACCGATTCATTTGGTGACGCGTGTGATAACTGTCCCACCGTTCCCAACATCGACCAGAAAGATACTGACAATAACGGAGAGGGAGACTCTTGCGATGAAGACATTGATGGAGATGGTAAAGACTGTTCGGCTTGATGAATTGCTCCACTTTATGTCTCAACAACATCATCCTTTGTGTATGTGATGAGTATGGATGTTTTGCAGGAATCCAGAATGTGCTGGATAACTGTCCCAAAGTGCCGAACCCAATGCAAACAGACCGGGACAGAGACGGTGTGGGTGATGCATGTGACAGCTGTCCTGAGATCAGCAACCCCATGCAGGTACTGCATCACATATAACACTTTACACTTTCATTGTAAGTTGATGCCGTGTCAAAAAGAAGAAGATGTGTGACTTTTAAAAAAAATAAAAATAAAAACAGGACATATTTAAAACTTTGGCCAGTGTATATTTTTTGTATTTGTGTTCCACAAAAGAAAGTCATACAGGTTTGAAACTATTGCTTTTTAAGTTTAGTTTTGTGTAACGCTAATAATCCTATTTGGAATGACATTAGTAAATGATGACAGAATTAAAAATTTTGGTTAAAATATCGCTTTGACAAATTGTTTGAGTAACTAAAAAACAGCTAAATTTTGCTTTTGCAGTAAATGGTCTGTTTTATATACTTTTTTTTCTGTCAAATTAAATGTATGAATAATAAACTCAGTGAATACTATTGCAGACAGATGTAGACAATGACTTGGTCGGGGATGTTTGTGACACCAATCAAGACACGTGAGTACACTTACAACTCTGGTCAATTTAAATATATAAATCCCACAATTGGCAGACTATAATTTCACTATAATAGACTATAATAGAAGATTGCAGCCATCTAAGCTTCGTTCAGACTGTCAGTCCGAATACAATTTTTGTGCATATCCGATCATATTAAGCAAGAGTGAACAGCAAAAAATCACATTAAATCAGATTTTTAGAAATCTGTTTCAAGCCTCATTCATATGTGGCTTGAAATCCTATTTCATAAAAAAAAATTGGAAATTTGTTTCAGTCTGACTGCTCTGATTGGATTTTGCTTAGCTTTTTGACTTGTCACATGTCACTTTCTAAATAAAGGAATAAAGCTGCCACTGCTTCATTAGACATAGTAGTCCAGTGCCGTGGCAACTTATCATTGCAACCCCCTCCGTGTTGATGTTGATGCTTTTTGGCGTATGCCTACCAATGCAACTCCATTGGCATAGAAACCAACACAAATATTCTGTAAAATGAAAGAGTGCCACAGCACACACAAATTGGATCAGTTGCGATACACAGTGTGGACATTCAATCATTTGAATCATATTTGAATCGGATACGCAAATAATCTGATTTGGAATGACAGTGTGAACGTAGCCCTTGTGTCTCATTGTTGCTTATATTAGTTATTATCACCTCAAACTATTTCAGATGAGCTCATAATGTTGGGTGTTTTCAGTGATGGAGACGGACACCAGGACACTCGAGATAACTGCCCCGACATTCCAAACAGCTCTCAACTTGACTCGGATAACGATGGCATCGGAGATGACTGTGACGATGACGACGATAACGACGGGATCCCGGACAATTACGCCATCAACGGCATCGGACCTGATAACTGCAGACTCATTTCAAACCCCAACCAGAAAGACTCGGACAGTAAGAGCGTTCATATCCACTGATGGTAAATAATCTTCCTTATTAATGACTCGCCTAATTCTTTTCTTTCTTGTCATTTAGGTAACGGAGTTGGTGACGTGTGTGAGAATGATTTTGACAATGATGCTGTACTGGATGTGGTTGACGTGTGTCCAGAAAGTGCTGAAGTCACTCTTACGGATTTCAGAGCCTATCAGACTGTCATTCTAGACCCTGAGGGTGACGCTCAGATCGACCCAAACTGGGTGGTGCTTAATCAGGTAAAGCATCATGCAGGGGTGCGGGAAGATGTTTTGGGTTGGTTGGGGGTTGTGGGGGGGGGGATGAAATAATAGTCCCATTTTGAGAAAGTAAACTATGTAAGATTAAAACATTTTAAAAAGATTTGTAGCCTACTTAGAATTTACAGTTAAATTAAGGTTAACTGATTTAAAATGTATTGATTTCTTTATAATAGTTGTGTTGCATTTATAAACCTGTGAAAACAGAGGGTGCTTCATATTCTTATACTTCTACATCATTAGAATCCTGTTGATCTCATTGCACACAATTTGAGAATTTTTGAGATGAATTTGGGTTTCAGGGTATGGAGATTGTTCAAACCATGAACAGCGACCCGGGCTTGGCAGTGGGTGAGTCCGGTTTCAGATTTCAAGAGCTAAACACCCAGCAGACACTCAAACTTAAACTCTAAATCACTTCTCCACAGGTTACACAGCATTTAACGGTGTGGACTTCGAGGGAACTTTTCACGTTAACACTGTGACTGATGACGACTACGCTGGCTTCATCTTCGGCTATCAGGATTCGTCTAGTTTCTATGTGGTGATGTGGAAGCAGACCGAACAGACCTACTGGCAGTCGATCCCATTCAGGGCCATGGCTGAACCGGGCCTGCAGCTCAAGGTACCAATGTGACTTAATTGTGTAGTTTCATTGAAATTTATTGGCTTGCTAATGTTCATATGACCTCTTGTGGAGTAAGACCTCTTGTGTTTGTGTAGGCAGTGAAGTCTCGTACAGGCCCCGGTGAATTTCTTCGTAACGCTCTGTGGCACACGGGGGAAACAGATGGAGAGGTGAAACTGCTGTGGAAAGACCCACGTAATGTCGGCTGGCAAGATAAAACCTCGTACCGGTGGCACCTCAGCCACCGGCCACAGGTCGGCTACATCAGGTGAGATCTTCTACAAGTGTGCAGCAGCAGGATATATGCGACTGTTCAAAAGTTTGCTGTCAGTTAGATAAAAAAAAAAAAAAAGAATAAGAAGAAATTAATTCTGTTATTTAATAAGGATGCATTAAATTGATCAAAAGTGTCAATAAAGACCCTTGTGTTACAAAAGATTTCTATTTCAAATTAAATATTTTTAAATAAACTTTCTATTCATCTAAGAATTCAGCATACATTTTTTTTCACGGTTTTCCACAAAATTATGAAGCAGCACAACTGTTTTCAATATTGATAATAAGAAGAAATGTTTATTGAGCAGCAAATCAGCATTTTCCAATGATTTCTGAAGGATCATGTGACACTGGAGTAATGATGCTGAAAATTCAGCTTTGCCTCAGGAATAAAATTACATTTTAAGATATATATAAAAAATATTATTTTAAGTTATAATGAGGGTTATTATACTTAACTGAAAACTTATTTTATTTCAGCTTGTTGCCAAGGAAACATTTTTCATTTTCATTTAGTTTAACTTGATGTACGAAAACAACTAAAACTAAAAGTGAAATAAAAATAAATAAAACTAAATTGATATAAACACGAATAAAATAAAAAATGAGTAAAACGAACTAAAATTAAATGTAAATGGAAGATACAAAAATAAAAACCAACTCAAAAATATTAATCAAAACTATTTTAGTATCTCAATGTTACTAAAATAACACTGGTTGTAATATTTCACAATATTACTGTATTTTTGATCAAATAAATGCAGTCTTGGTGAGCAAATCAGCATAAGGGACTTTTCAAAAATCGCCCCTAAACTTTTGAATGGTAATGTACATTACTGTAAAAACAACTGAGTAGCTAATTGAAAGTATTTTAATTGACTGCATGCCAAAAATGTTATTGTTACATTTTAAATGATATTATTTACCTTGTATATTCCTTTATTAAGAGTAATAATATAAGACATTTGTCCTTGCTGAAGCAACTTTTTTTTTCGGTCCGATTGTGGGCTGCGTTTGTTGTCACAAGAGGGCGCAATACCAGATTGGGTCAGTGACTGCACTGGTGCGAGCGGCAGCTGATAGAACCTTGTGCTGGTATACTGGGGAGGGGGGAGTGGGGGTGCTATGACTCGTTATCCTTAAAATTTCTTCACAATTGCCCCCTCCTCTTGCCCTCCTCACACCCCTGAGACTCCGCTGAGTGGTTGGGCCCCCTGGCCGCCCATTGTTGTGGTTGCCATGCCAATGAAATCCTTGGCAAGAATTTTCTTGGTGCCTGTTCATATGCAGATCCAACGGAAACTACTGTAGTGGACGGGCCGTTAAAGAAAGAATGAGAACGAACCGCAGAGGACAGTTAAACATGTATTGTGTATGATTTCCTGTTCTGAGTAATTTCTTGGCATTGTGTTGTAAATCAGATGCTCATGCCAAAGAAACAACTCATAAACTCTAGCAATGCCATAACAGAAATTGCCTATTTCATAGTTTAACAGTTCTGAAGCTTTTAAACTTTGAGTCTGCATGATTATTGAACTTTTTTAGAACATTCCCAAGATTCTAGTTTGCATAAATAGCTACAAGAAGAGAGAGAACTATGTGTGTGTGTGTGTGTGTACGTACACGTGTATGCACATTTGTGTGAGACAATGTGTAGCTGAGGCTTTGTAAGGGCCTTTTCAAACTCACACACACAAACACACCTGCTTTGTATTCAGTGAGAGGAGTGAATAAAGCACTGGACTTCAGTATGCGCACACACTCACGCTGAATTGTGTGCAACTGTTCTCTGCTCATACATAATGCAATTTAAGTCCGGCCTGCTGCTGAATCAAATCAGATCTCATTTATTATCAGGTAATTAGAGGTCGAGCACGTGGAGTTTAGTAGTGGCCTGTAGCATAAAACGCTTCTCTGCTTCTTTCAGATCAAATATTCTAGAACAACGGTTCAAAAAATTGGGTCGGTGATGCTAAATGCAAATTATAAAATGCAATCGTATAAGTCGGGATTGCAAAATAAATGGGCTTTTAAGTGGGAGGACAAAATGTTTCTTTTGTTGTTGATGAAAAAGTTTGTGCGTCCAGACTGAAGACTAAAGTACTTTGGTGCAAATCCATTTGTTAGTTGGTAATATTACTTAGAATAATACTCAGAAAATTTTAACATTTTAATTATTACATTATATATATATTTTGAATACATTAGATATAAATTATATTATTATAATGTATTCAAAATAAAATATGTGTGTATATATATTATTATAATTTTGAATACATTAGATATAAATTATAATATATAATGTATTCAAAATAAAATGTGTGTATATATATATTTTTTATATATTTTGAATACATTAGATATAATTTATATTATAATA
The DNA here is from genome assembly GCA_036326025.1 of Chrosomus eos. NCBI lineage: Eukaryota > Metazoa > Chordata > Actinopteri > Cypriniformes > Leuciscidae > Chrosomus > Chrosomus eos. The sequence continues at coordinate 8,901,012 of CM070831.1, forward strand.
TATAATGTATTCAAAATAAAATGTATTTATAAATTATTAAATATATATTTTGAAAGCAGACATAATATATAATATGGTATATTATCTCTATTAGATATAATAATAATACTATATTTATAAAATATTATATGTAATGTTTTAACAAATATATATATATATATACAGTATATATTTTGAAAAAACACAATATGGTATATTATATAATAGTATTATGTTTAGTATATTTATTATGGTATAATATTTAGAAAATATATCTAATGTATTAACAATATACATTTATATTATATATATATATATATATACACACACACACATACATTTTCTAGACTTGCAAAACTTAATTGATATTTGTGGTGATATTAATGAATTTTAGTGTTCGATCTTAAGGATATTTTGCTCACTTTAGTACGATAAACAATTTTGCTGTCGTTTATTATATCTGGATCCAGTAGTAGTCCTGCACAGTAGTATTTGACAGTGACTTTAATGTGTGTGTGTGTGTGTGTGTTCCTGTTGCAGGGTGAAGCTTTATGAAGGCACAGAGATGGTGGCTGACTCCAATGTTGTGATTGACACCTCCATGAGAGGAGGCCGCCTGGGCGTGTTCTGCTTCTCTCAAGAGAACATCATTTGGTCCAATCTGCGCTACCGCTGTAATGGTAAAGATTAATCCACTCTTTGATATTTAAATTATGATCCCTAGAACCCCAAATCCAACGCTCAAAGTCTCCAAGAAATCTCCCAAAATTCTGTATAAAAGTTGTTTATTGACAAAACCCAGCATTACAACAGAAGAATAAAACAATAAGCAGATTAAACATCTTTTCCAGATACTGTTCCAGAGGACTTCAGTACACACCGTAAACAGGTTCTAATGCACATAAAGGTGTGAGAGGAGTGAGACGCCCTCCGTCTCTCTCTCTCGACCCCTGAAACCCAGTGTGGGGCCACTGAACTCCTGTGTACGAGGGGCCAAACAACCAGGACAGATGAGAGATTTACCCAGCATCTGTGTTACTCCGGTTGAGGAGACTGAATGAAAGGAGAGAAAAGACTTTTATTTTACCTTTTGCGTGTTTTTGTGTCGTTGCGGAGCCGTATAATGTGAGTATGAGAGTGTATGTTTGAAAGGGTTCATTAGAGTGTGTATGCATTAGCAATATGTCTCAAAATAAAGGGATATGGTGTATTTTCTAGAACACAATAAATACCCGACAGTACTTTTGTTCTATAATATAAGTCAATTTTAAAAATGCCAAAAGTGACAGTTTTAATGCGTCAATCCCAATTCTCCTGTTCTGTATTTCATTAATGATGAATAAGAGAACTTTTTCTACACTCAAGCATATGTATGGAAAATATTAATTTAACATTAATTAAAATAAAACCATCTTAGTCATTGTGGGGGAAAATGTCATATCTACGATGAATGCTTCAAGTCAAAATTTAAATATATATATAAAACATTACATTTATTGGAAATTAAATCATACATATTTTAATATATTTATGTATAATTTTATATTTTCATATATATATATTATGTTTTTTATTAAGAATTATTTTATATAAACTCAAAAGAAATCTAAGCACACTGTTCAGAATAGAATGCTTGTATACTCTTACTTTGTCTGTAGTATATAGTATGTACAATACATTCATTTTATGTATGCATAAACACCAGAATTATCGAAAAGCACTTGCTTTATTGTGCAGTATGCATCAGAGCAACTGTAGAATACTGTATCCCACAATGCAATGCAATGCTGCACAACAGTCAGTAAGCAAGCGGTAAGTTAGTATTCCATTCACACATAAGCCACTGTCATAGGCTGTATCCGAAATTGCATACTTGAGTAGGTACTTATTTTAAATGACGACAAACAAAAATTAAATGTTCTATAGTATGAATGTGTTAGTATGAATGTAATCTGGACATACTACATTCGCCATGCTGTCATTATCATGTTGCCTACCATCAGCGTCAGTTTCGTCGCTTCACTGCCACTCATAAATCCTCTCCCTCATGGGATAGTAAAGTGTCCATCATATGCAACTTCAGAATCTCGCTGGAAGAAGTAGGTCATCCGGGTACTTTTTGCCTACTCTTTTATGAGTACTGTGAGTTGGGCTTACTGCTTTTGTCACATACTGGTCTGCCCACTATATAGTAGGGAAGTATGCGATTTCGGAAGCAGCCATATACTCACACTGGTGTTGAAGATACACCTGCAGTCTGGCGCCGCCCTAGTGGTCGAGCAGTTCATAAGCTGTTGTAGTGGCGGGAGATTCCAGCGGGGAGTCGCGTGTTCCTCGTGGTCAGGGAGGCCGGGACGAGTGCAATATTGGCGGGTGATTGAACAACAGTGCACAGCATCCCACACCTGCCAGACCGCAGGACTTCAAACACACTCTTGAAGGCTTCAGTTCAGACGACTTCTCCGCAGAACTACACAATTAACACAAATACACATTACAATGTATTACATAGAATAGTTTAAAAACAATCAAAAAGTTGTTTTAAATGAAGTTTTCTGCTTGTTTGACAAACATGGTAAACGTATTTTTCATTATTTAGTAGGAAAGGACCATGCGGCATGTGTGTTTAGGAGGAGGCCCTAAAACCAAACTTTGTTTGCATGATCTTTAATATCTCGTGAAACTCTGAATATAAGGTAGGCTATGAGCTTCATGATTCCCACCAAAGGTTCACAACATTTTTTTGTCTTATCCCCACACACTACCATCAGTAATGTTCTTATTAATTATAATCAACCTTTACGATAAGGCCAATGAAATTGTCGCTGATTTGGAATAAGTTTAATGTTCCGTTTGAGTGCCTTATTTAGTTTATTCAGTTAGGTTAGTTATTTTAATATACAATGACAGCTCAAATATTTAAGTAATAAAAATTTTTTTTTCTTTTTGCGAAATCGTTCCAAGTATTCCTGGCGTACGCGCGTGCTGCTGGTTGAGAATCACTGTTGCCTAGTAACGGGGTAATCTGTTGACCAGCGAATAGCCTCCAGTATACATAAATGTACAACACAAAAGATAATATATTTGTTTGTAAAGAAAATAAGTTATATATGAGAAGTTGAATAACGCACTTCACTAAATATACTCAACAAATAATAGATCATGAAATGGAAAGTTTTCTCCTGACCCCACTAGTTTATTACTCACCTAAAAATTCACAACGCTGTATTGATATCACATCTCTGTACCGGACGTCGCTGTTTGTGAAGTTTTTCTTCACAACATAATTGTGTATAGCCCGGTTTCATGCTTTTGGCGCGTCTGCAGCTCGGTTGTTCTGGTTTTGCCCAAAATGTGAGGGCACAAAAGGACCTGCGGCCCCCGCTCTCCATCCAGCCAGCCAACAAAGAGCCTGAGACTCACTGATGCATGCATGCACACTGCAGACACAGAGCCAGATCACACACCACACTCTGATGAATGCATCACACCCAGTATACATGCATCAGTGTATGTGCAGTAGGCTATACACTGACAACAACTTTTGTTTTTACATTTAAACTTTTAAGTATTGAAAAGCTGGTGTCCGCCATGTATTTGAGTGTTTACAGTATTCATTTTCGTGTGATTTGCATCAAACTCGCTCTACTCGCGCACGTTGATTTCTCGCTGGTCAACACCGCCACCTGCCGGACGCGCTCTGAACTGCAGCTCTGTACTTTCATTCATGTCAACACCAGAAAATATATCTAACAAGTGCGAATTGAGCGACCTAAATCAGTAAGAGAGAGCGACTCTTTGGGACGTCCTGAAGATAAAATGCCCGCTAAATGAGTCCAAAGATGGGCAAACACATTCTCAAACACACGCATTTAACAGCAAACAGAGAAATCTCACAAACACACACTTAATGTATGCTACACAAACCTTTTAGATTTGCTGGCAGCTACCCACCTGTGATTTTAGGACATCACATAGGCCTACGTACATGTATGTTTATCATAATAACCTTAACGCATTTTAATTAAGTATGGTTTAGATTCCTTAAAATACAGCAAATACATTTTTGATGAATTTATTGGATTCTTTTTGTTAATTCGAAGTAGCATAAATCACTAAAACATTTACCAGTTTTGATAATTTCACTATTGTACTAAATTGTAGTGGAAAAGTAACAATAAAGAAGTATGACGTCTAGAAAGATCAATATTTGTGTGTTGACAAACAGCTCATGCACAGAGAGAGATTGGAGCTCTCCGTCAGCTGGTGATTACGCGTCTCGCTCGTGCGGGACGGTGACGCGGGGGTCACGCCGCACATGAGTCCGTCACATGAGCGCGTCAGTGTCAGAAGTGACGGGGAAAGATCTCAGCGTCGGTCTACAGGAGAGAGTCCTCTGATTCTGTGAGTTTATCTCTCTTATATTCTATGTGCATGGATAGTTAATAATTAACAATAGCCTACAAGTCATGTAAAACTACAAAGAATGTCTGTTTATGCATTTAACTTAATATTCTATTATTAATGAGCACAATAGTGCTATGGTTGCTTAAAAAAAACACATAAATGATAAAAAATTAAGGTCCCAAAGGGGAGTTTTCACAGTGATGCCATAGAAGAACATTTTTTGGTTCCCCAAAGAACCTTTCAGTGAACAGTTCTTAAATGAACCATGTTTTCCACATTCCAACCTTTTGTGGAATGGACCATTTCCATGGATGTTAAAGGTTCTTCATAGAACCATCAATGCCAATAAAGAACATTTATTTTAAGAGTGCAGTTTGGAGTACCATGTAAATTAGGCTATATCAGAAAATAACAATCTGATACATCACTGTTCCATATTACAGTACTTTTGTATGTCCACATAAAGTACTGTATAGCAGAACCATGCAGTAGGCTAAGTGTGTTGTGTTTATTTATTTAGGTGTATTAATTCATTTATTTACCTTAACAATGTATTCCTTTGTTCCAAAGGTAGTTTGGATTGAGTTGACCTATAATAATAATAAGCAGTAAGGTTTGGCACCAATTATTTATTTATTTATTTCATACGCACGTGCATGCCATGCCACAGACAGTCACACTTCCACTCATGTCTAACAGGAGTCCCGGCTGGATTCACAGGACTCTGTGTTCCTAAAGAGAAGCAGCTGTTTAGAGGAGGATCCCGTGTCCTGAAATATTTGGTACCCGATGAGCGTTTAGACACATTTGGAGTGGAAATGAGCTCGCTTTAAAAGTGCTGGCACACCAGATCCTGCCAGTTTCCACATGCAATGGCACTATAGCGAAAGAGGGAATGATTCTGAAGTGTTCGGCTGAAATTAGACTGCAGAAGGAAACGGAGAGCTGTTGAGTTTCTGCTGTGTGTCTCACACCTGCTTCTGTGCTGCAGAGCTTTCAGCCCTGGTTATTTCTGCCCTGCAACTCCCGTAACAGCCCCTCCCGCCACCAGCCGTCCCAACAGCTAGAAAATAAATATCAGCTGTCAGTGTCAGGGAAAAAGCTTCGCTGGCATGAAGGGGGAAAGGCATCAGAATTACATGAGATTTTAATGAGAGTTGAGATATTTGTCATGTGTTGAAAATGGTCACCGGGTTTGTTCTGTTTGAACTGATTTAACTCAGATTGTTCATATCAGAGTTGTTGGTCAAGTGCAAACACACGGATAGGACTTTAGTTTACTCCCGCATTCCCCCACTGTTTGTTCTTAAGTCTTAGTAAATAACACATCAGTGCTGAGAGTCCAAACTGTGAAATATGCCTATACTGAGAACAGTGCTGATACACATGAAGGTTCATTTCAGCTGATCTGATGTATTATTTATGTAGTTGCAGAATATGCTAATTTTATTACTTAGTTCAAAATGTCAACTTTTTATAAGTGAGGTGGACTTGTCTCACTCTGTGAGTTTACAACATGTCCACAACAGTTTGAATGCACTTACTGTCAAATTCTTCATATATTCTTCTTTCTCTCCCAAGGCTGTACAACATAATCATGACATTATCAGTCTCTTGATGGGTCTCAGGAACTCATAATTGATCAGAGGAGCTTTTGAGGTAAGAGAAGGTTTCTAGAAACTATATAACATGTAATTGTATTGCATAATACCTATTAGTATTTAGAACACAGATTAAACCCATGCTAAATTATACTTTGATACAACAAAACAATAATATAATATAATGTACCGGTCAAAAGTTTGGGGTCAGTAAGAATAATAAAATGCATATAAAATGCATTCAACTGATCAAAAGTAACAGTAACTGTTTTTTTATACAATAATAAATTTGTCTTGAGCAGCAAATCATCATATTAGAATGATTTCTGAAGGATCATGTGACACTGAAGACTGGAGTAATGATGCTGAAAATTCAGCTTTTGGAATAAATTAAATTTTAAAATATATTCAAATAGAAAAGAGTTCATTTAAATTTTAAACATTGTGAATAAAATGCCCTTGATATGTTCTGAAAATAAGACAATATTAGAATTGTTTAAAGGGACAGTTCACCCAAAATTTTTAATTATGTAATTACTCACCCTCATGTCGTTCCAAACCACTAAGACTTTCGTTAAATCTGTTCATCAAAAGCAATCAAGTCTCTTCAGAAAATTGTGACTAAATTACTCAATTCATATGGATTAGTTTTACAATCTCTTTATGGACTTTTTGAAGCGTGAAAGCTCTCAGATTTCATCAAAAATATCTTTATTTGCGTTCTGAAGATGAACGAAAGTCGGACGGGTTTAGAACGACATGAGGTTGAGTAATTAATGAGAGAATGTACATTTTTTGGTGAAGTAACCCTTTAAAGCTTTCTAAAGAAGTAGGCTATGTTTGTGATAGCCCAGATTTGTGATTGGACTTGTCTCCCGTGTGGTTGTTTATATAGTGCTTCATCAATCAGCACCTGTGCAGACACCTGTGAGCAGGCCGTCCTGCCTGTGTCTGTATGGATGGGAATGGCAGCATCAGCTGTCCGTGGGAATCATTCACACACAACATGGAAACACATTGTGATCATTGTCACAACGGTCCTGCTCTTTAGTGCTCCATCAGGTAAAGGCATTCCAGTATCTATTTAAACACACACACACACACCACACAACACACACACACACACACACACACACACACACACACACACACACACACACACACACACACACACACACACACACATTTTAGTTTGAGTTAACAAAAACAAGACTGCATAACATTTATTTACATGCCACATATTTTATTTAATCAATATGATAGCTTAAATGCCTCAAAACAGGTGGAAAGTAACTAATTACAAATACTTTTTTGATTTTTTTTTCTACTTTCTTGAGTATAATTAAATTGTGGTACTTTATTTTTATTCAATAAAAAGTAAAAGTATTCAATTTCGCTACATGTATTTTTCACCAAAAGTACAAAGTACTTTGACAAAGGTGCCGACGGAGCAACAGGGCAAACTGACATTTAACAGACACTTTTCATACTACTGTGGTGGAGCCCTGCGCTTTAGCCAATACCAGACAGATCTGATTCTGAACCCGTTCAGCCAGAGAGCCTAAGTCCCTCCCCTTCCGGTCGACCACCATTATTTCGGAAAAATATTCTATGGTAGTCAATGGCGAGAGACAACAAATATTTGAATCCCGTTTGAATTGTGCCCTGAATTACACATATGATGTTTGTCAATTTAAAAGATAGATGTTAAAGTCAAGAAAGTCGCAGTTTGATGTAAAACTGTTGAGGTATAAGACTGTGAAAATACGTAATTACAAAGACTACAAACCCAAAAGGCGTTCATGTGACGTCATACCTTTTCTCTCAACGACTAACTTTACTGAAGCTAACGTCTGTCATTTTTTCTATAGTCTAACATTATAATCGTAACGTTACGCCGTCATGCCTGTGTGTTTTATACCAGACTGCACACATACGAACTTGGTGACGTACATAGTGCGAGATGAGAGATGTAGTTCATTGAGCGATTTTCACATAAAATTAAATGTTACTCTTCTGTTTTATGACAAACTGTGACTTTCTTGATTTTCATAATTATCTTTTAAATTGACAAACATCATATGTGTAATTCAGGGCACAGTTCAGACGGAATAAAAAGATAAGTTGTCTCTCGTCATTGACTACCATACAATTTTTTTTCCAAAATAAGGTCCCATGAGCCGGAAGCGGAGGGGAGGGACTTAGGCTCTCTATAACAGACAGGTCTGAAGCAGTTTAGCCAATAACAGACAGGTCTGACTCGGGCGCAAAACCAATCAAAACTTCCAGTTCGGCTGTGGGGCGGGACGCTCAAACCACGCTTTGACATTCTGTCACTGGCGCTTGTGTTTTGACCATAGACAGTAAAAGAAATGGACACAGCGACCCCATAGACTTCAACGGAGAATAGTGAAGTCAATTAGAAGCACTCACTTCCTGATTGCCAAGCGCACTGCGCAGGCTCAAACTGAACTTGGTGACGTAGATGTGACGTGAGCAACCTGACTGACAGTTGTAAGTCTTCTAGTAGCTGTGCCAAGAGGAATCTGAATCATTCCCTTCCGAAACTTGCAGAGCCGGAGATCGTGAGTATGAGCTGTCCATGAGCTAGCCGCAGGAGCAACTTTACAACTCTCTATGGGCTTCTCTCTTGACTTTATGCCTCCACGTCCCCCGATTGAGCGCGAGCTTCTACTTCTGTCTATACGGTAATTTCTCTTCTGTGCGACAGAGAGTCGCGTGTTATGACGCAATCGTTAGCCTATTTTTACAAAAACTGCTTCTACGGGGCCACAACGTAAGATACAAGGTAATGAAGCCTTTTATACATTGTTGTGTTTCTTTAGAAATAAACAATGGACAAATTGAGTCTTTAAACGTCTCAGATGTAAAGTTATTCGCTGTCAAAGTGACGCCAAAATGAATGGGAGTCAATGGAATGATAACAGCAGGTGAAGGCTTGTTAGCAAATGGCGGCCCCCAGGGAGACTTCAGTTTCCGGCTAAGGGATGGCCCCCTTGGTTTTGACAGCAGGGAAAACTAGCATGTTTGCTTAGCATACCAATCAAACACTACAATATCATTTTTTTATCATCAGAGTTTAATATCATTTTTTGTTCAAAATCACAAAACATGTCAGTCGTGTTTGAAATCTGTGGTTTCATGTTGCTTATTAAACAGAGTGAGAATATATTTGATTAAATTATAGAGGCTATGTTGATTAGCATTGCAATGAAGGGTTAGTTCACCCAAAAAATTTAAATTAGCTCATGATTTACTCACCCTTAGGTCGTCCTAGGAGTATATGGCATTATTCTTTCAGACGAATTCAATCGGAGTTATATTAAAAAATGTCCTGGATAATGGGAGTGAATGGCTGGAAAAAATTTGAAGCCCAAAAAAGTGCATCCATTCATGATAAAAAAATACTCCACAGGCTCCAGTTGGTTAATAAAGTCCTTCGGAAGTGAAGCCATGGGTTTTTGTAAGAAAAATACCCATATTTATAACTTTATAATCTAAAATATCTAGCTTCCACCAGACGACTGTATGCATGCATGTCGACTTGCACCACAAGAGTAACCCGTGGCGCATGTATGACGTAGGATGTAAGGCCACTTTTAACATCTAGATGAAATAATGCATTTGTTTTTTTCCCTACAGTGTGTGCACAGTGTCGAATCTTGCGATGCAACTCAGATTTCGTGGCTGCAACTCTGGAGATGGGCATCATTGGAGGTGGGGGTAAAGAGGGTGCTAATGCTGGCTACTGCAGCGCCCTGCGATCCTACGCTCTCTGCACCCAGCGGACGGCCCGAGCGTGCCGTGGAGACCTGGCGTACCACTCTGCAGTGCAGGGCATCGAGGACCTGCTCATCCAACACCGCTGCCCCAAAACCGGCCCCACAGCTCAGCCGCGGCCCCTGCCCCCACTCTCAGGGGACGGATGCTTCTATGAGAAGGGGTTTATGCAGAGGGAGGGACGGGCCCCTGAGTACCTGCATTGCGGGGTGTTTGGAGACCCTCATATCCGCACCTTTAATGACGAGTTCCAGACGTGTACAGTAGAGGGCGCCTGGCCTCTCATAGACAACCAGTACCTGTCCATCCAGGCCACCAGCACGCCCACTAGAGGGAGCTCTTACACCTCCATACTCACAAAGGTGTGGAAAAATCATTTTTATCCTCTTCTATAACTTATAATCATATAATAATATAAAATTACTCTGGAATTATTCATTTAATAACACTTATTTGTATTGTAATTGTATTTGTAATTACTATTTTTTAGGAATGAGTTGTATGTAGACTAACTCATTATTTTAAATAAACCTAAGGTTTATAGATGGTAGACTTAGATTGCTGCTAGTATTTGCAAAAACTCTGGACTAATCAGTTGCTCATATTGACCAAGAACTGCTCACATAAATTCTGGAATACACTACATGACTTTTATCTATAGATTTTTTGCCCTAATTTTCAGTCTTACACGCGACACGGTGACACGTCATAAAAGGGATCTTTTTTTAAATTATTTCTGCGACGTCACGGCTGAAAAAAACACCTTACAAAGTTGACATTGATAATCCCAGTTGCTGTTTGTGGTTCTTATTTAATGTTAAAAGCGTCTAATGTGAGTTTGAATATTATTTTATGTGCTCTTTATAGCCATACTGAAAACACTGGATAATTCACCTCCGATCTTGAAAATAAATTAAAGGGGAAAAGAATGTTCAAACTGTGAACAAACAAGTGTATTCTATGACAATGATTACTTCAGTCACTCAGTATGTGGTTTTAATAATGTTAAAACAGACCCAACACAACAAAAGCAAATAGAACCCATTATAATGAGTGATGCTGTCTACACTGAATGCTGATATAAACTGATGTCCCATTCTATTTCTGACGTATTCCCAAGCACTTGGGACAAATGGATTTGTAATGGTCGCTTTATCGCATCCAGTGTGACAGCTTCTAGCTGTTGCGGTGTGAATGGCACATCCAGTGTAGACATGGTTAGTTGCTGCAGATTTCACAGAAAATCGCATAGAAATTGGCACGGACTCAGATTTTTTTAGCTTCAGACTATGATTCTGTCCAGTCAGAGAATATCTTTTATATTTTGAGCTGATATTAGAAGATGTATTGTTTTCAAAAATATTGTAGAGGTTTCAAGAGTGGGATTTTACGGCGACCTTTCAGGGAACAGTTATTAAAAGTGGAAAGGTTTCATGAATGTTAAAGGTTAATTTTTAAGAGTGTACATGAGGCTATCTATTAAAACACTCCACATTTTCAGTCAGTCCTTAAACACAAACACTTTTTATTGCCATATTAAAGGCTCCAGCAATACTTTATTAACAGCCAATCTTAATAAAGACTGTTCTTATTCCCTTATACGAGCGTGTCCAGCTGAGAGGGAGATAACAGATTTGTCTTGTTTCAGCGCTGCTGTTCAGTGCTTTCAAACACACTAGGTTGAGGTAATGATATTCTACAGCCTGACATCTAATGATGAATTGCGATGAATAATTAATAGGATGTGCATAAGGGGATATGTGCACGGGTTTAGAATCACTCCTGTTTTAATGTCCTGCAGCTGACATTTCTCAGGTCTGTTTCCTCATCAGATCACGGTTATCCTGAAGAACTGGCGTGAATGTGCCGAGCAGCAGACGTATCAAGCAGAGCTGGATAACGTTCCCCTGGCGTTCGTGGATGGTTCTGTGACCGGCGGCGATCGCAGAGGGCACCAGAGCCTGCGCATTCACTCTCACGACCCAGGCCGACACGCTGAGATCTGGGCGACTCACATCGGGACGACGCTGGTGGTGCGTCAGGTTGGCCGGTCGCTGAGTCTGTCCGTGCGGTCGCCTCGTGCCATCGTGGAGTCCTATACACCCGAGCAGGACCTGCAGTTGTGCGTATGGGGGTGTCCGGTCTCACAGCGCCTGGAGATGCCACACGCTCATCCGTCCTCGCCTGCGTACTCGCACTGCTCCTCACTGCTTCCGGTGCGGGATGTGTATTTCCAGGCTTGCCTGTTTGACCTCCAGGTCACCGGGGCACGTGAACTCCAGTGCATCAGCTGTGGCTGCTTTAGAGGACGCTCGCGCGATGATCTCTGACCCTGATAGGGTTCACCTGCTGACGGACAGGGCTGGGACTAACCCTCCGTCACTGCCGGTGGTGCTGGCCTTAAGCGTCCTCACAGAGACACTCAGACACACTATTTGGGGCCCGGTGTGACATCAAAAACACTGAACTAAAGCAGGTCTTATTTGATATTTAAAGGGTATTTATACTATTGTTCAATGTTTACATCTCAGTGGTTTGGTTTTGTGAGTAGAGGCTGTCTGGAACGGCCTTGTTAAGAAGTGTTTGTTTCAGTGTCAAACACGTGTGTGAATTCTAAATGTAACATATTTGTGAAGATTTTTAGCAGGATAAACTTGAATAACCTTTGCAAAACATATAAATATGAATGATATTTGCTCATGCAGCTCGTGTATGTTTTCTCAAAGGTGAATTAGCTTTATGCAGGAGTGTATTTATTATAAAGAAAAAATGTCAAATTTTTCCACAGAGCAGGTTATTTTCATATGCGGACCTACAAAGTATTAATTAATGAAGATCATCAGGGTTATTCATGTTTTGTTAGGGCTGCCAAAGTTAATGCATTACCTGAAATTATTTAAATATATTTTGGTAACACTTTACAATAAGGTCTCATTCATTAACATTGGTTAATGTATTACCAAACATGAACTAACAATAAGCAATACATTTGTTACAGTATTTATTAATCTTATTTAATAAAAATGCAGTTGTTAATTATCTGTTTATGTTAGTTCACAGTGCATTAACTAATGTTAACAAATACTTTTGATTTTAATAATGTATTAGTAAATGCTAAAATAAACATTAAGATTAATAAATAAAAACTAGTCCTTATGATTTCAGAACATTATGGATATTATATGTTTCTGAGAAATTTACCATGAGAATCAATGATTCTTTTCAGTACTTTTTCTCTCATAGATCTCCATTGCCCAGAGACTCCTAAAGCCTGTGGATGACCATGATGATGGATCTGTGGTATTCTCTTTTCGCATCTGTTGTTTAAAGTTAAAATTATGCTGGTAAACCATATTTTTCAGCAGCTGTGAGATGGAGGCTGAAGATTCATCTGTTTGAGGATCACATGTGATGGAGGTTTCACTCCTTGTGAATTATCAAAAATTGGTGACTGATTCTGAGTCTTTCACTCTTGGGTGACACTGAATGGTGTTTGTTTGGATGAGCTTGAAATGTTTATATTATATTAGTCTGTTATGTGATTTAAAACGGTCTTTTCCCTGCACTCATCTTAAAAGTATCATTCACTATAGTTTATGCTAGTTTTAATTTCATATGATATAATATAGTATGCAACAACAGGTGTTAAAAAGTATTCTACAGACAGCCATCAATAACAGGGAGTTGAGCAATATCCCACACTCTTCGGAGGATTGTAACTCTGGAGATGGATGGACAGCATAATGAATGAGGTAAGCAGCTGTTTGTTTATATAGGCTCCTCCTATCACTGTGATGACAGATGAACGGGGGGGTTATATAATCAGTCTCTTAAACTTTTTGTAGGGGCTCATGCAGTGAAGTGTTTTGGATCAGTCAGCAGATGGCAGTGCTCATCCAATCAGAACAGTCCATGTGAATAGTCTCTCTGTAACACGTTTCAGAGCATGTGGAGCATCATGGTAGCATTCCGTTGGTCATCTCTGATGACCACTGGACTTAACTGCACATGTCTAATCTGTCAGATATCTCTAAGTTATCATGAGTTATCTCTCAAAATACCACAAATACAATGTTTTTGGACATGTACCAGGGTACCATGATGGTACAATGTACATTTTTGGTCATATACCAGGGCAATACCATGGTTATTGGATATGCACCAATGCAATAACATGGAATTTTGGACATGTGCATAGGCAATATTGTGGTTTTTGGCCATGTACCAGGTTAATGACATGGCACTAGGTAGACCAACCTCAGATAATGCCATTTAAATACCGTGGCAAATGCATTTGGTTATCATTTGGTAGTATGACATATCCTCACGTGGTAGTACCATCTACAGTGACAGAAGTAAATGCATATACCAAAATACCATATTTGGTACTAAGTATACCACATTACTACTGTGGTCCAAATCATAAACTTTTTGGTACTTTAAAAAAAATCTAATTAACATAGTATAACCATACGATACAATTTCTTTACCATAGTACAGCCACAGTCATTTTTGTTAGGGTAAACTGGGCTGTCTAGAAACACTTGATTCGTTGATGCCATTGAGTTCAGGTACAAATGCATTTGTTATGTAGAAATAAAACCCCACTCTTATGAATGAGTCACAGGAGTGTTATGGAGCAGGGCATACTCCTCCACCCCTTCTCCATATAATTACTCCTCCTCCTCCATATAATTACTCCTCCTCCTCAAAGACTCCTGCCCCTTACCCACGAGCTGTCCACGCGCTCTGGTCAGGTTGCCATTGGCCCGAGTGGACGCAAACAGCCCGTGTGTCCTATGAGAGAGACGCGCCTGTGGCGATCCACGGGGCGCATGTGGGTGCCCATCACCACTGATGCCCATGTGTGTCCAGCTCGCATCATCAGCAGAGCGGCCGTGTGAACTATATAACCACCCACTCCCACTCAGTGTTTACTGACAGAACAGAGTCACCAACTTCTAATCGAAAATATTATTACAACAGAAAATAACACCAGCACGTACTGGTGAGCTTGTTGCTGAACTGATCAATTCAGTTACTTTGATAACCGAAAAGAGAGCGTTATAGAACTATTAGTGGAATACTGTTAATTATACTACTGGAATTCTCGTTCGTAAAATTAATCAAATAGAAAAATGGGCGTACTGACAAAGAAACCCAAGACCTTAGAAGTTCAGTTGAGTGACCCGAACAAGAGCGCGTATAGCGGCGGAGATAAAGTGGCCGGGCGGGTGATCGTGGAGGTGGCGGAGGCGGTGCGGATTTCCGCCGTCAAACTCTTCGGAATCGGATGCGCTAAAGTCGATTATAATAAAGGAAAGCTGCGCTGCAGGGATGAGATTGAGTACCTGAAATATGAAGAAATTCTTCACCTCGATCATCAGCCAACAGGTGAGACAAACTTTTGAGCGAATTCAAGAGGGTCTAACGTTACTTTTCCTGTGCTGTGCCACCAGCTAGCTACGCACTGTTGCTATAGTAACCTCCTTAAAAGCGACTGCTCTACTTAGCGCACTCTGACTAACCTGTAAATCTTACTTTAGTTGTCATTAAAACGTTTTAAACTCTAAATGTAAAACATCATACATAATTTTAAGATCTTTAACCTCTGTTTTAACTTCTTTTAGGTGGTTTCAAGCCCAATAACTAGCTAGGCCTAGTCGTGCTCCGATGTAACCTACTATTGTAGTTTGAACAAGGATAGACAGATATTATTCTCCCATTTACTTCGACTCTAATTTCAGTGTTGGTTGAATTTAGTTATTTGTGGATAGAATGAAAATCAAAAGGGGATTACTCAATGAATGCGGGGTTGGGGAGGGGACAAATGTAAGTTTACGAATTGTTTATTGAAAAACCCTTTTTAAATTGAAAATGCAAAAGACATAAGGGTGAGTAAATGATGACTTTGGAGTGTTTCTTAAAGCACAATCTCGTCTCCACAGATACAGATGGCTCCATCACTCTCAGGCCTGGAAACAAATACGAGTTCATGTTTGGTTTCGAACTTCCTCAGGCAGGGTGGGTTTCTTTTCTAAGTTTCCTATTACAAATATTGCATTAAAATATTAATATTTTAACGCAAGACCTTTCAAAACAGGTGCCTGGTTTCCTCGTATGTGGGAAAGTTTGGCTCAGTCCAGTACTACGTGAAGGCCGTCATAGAGAAATCAGGCCAGTCGTATGCAGAATGCAAGCGATATTTCGAGGTGGAGGAACCCATCGATGTCAACACCCAAGATCTCATGGTGAGTAATTCCACAGAGGTCACGCAAATATCTGTGCAATTTACATGGTTAAAACACGAGTAAGAACTTCAGTACTTTCTGCTTCCTCTCAGGCTCCAGTTGCAGGAGCGATTGAAAAGAAAGTCACCTGCATGTTTATTCCTGACGGCAGCGTTTCTTTGGCCGCTCACATAGGCCGGAAGGGTTACAGCGAAGGAGAAGACATTTGCATCGACGCTCAGTTCGAAAACACCTGCTCTCGGATCATCATTCCTAAAGCCTCCATCATAGCCAAGCACATTTACCTGGCGAACGGCCGCACCAAAGTGTTTCACGAGAAACTCACTTCTGTCCGGGGCAACCACATCATATCTGGGATGCGTGACGTGTGGCAGGGGAGACTCCTCCGTGTGCCCAAGCTGAAGCCCACCATCCTGGGCTGTGACATTATCCACGTTGACTACTCTCTGAGGGTAAGTTATATTCTTGATAATCAAAGCAGATGCTTCAGACTCCACTGGTACATGCAGATCAGAGGTTAACCTCTATGCCTGTGTCTCTCTCTCCGGGTTTAGATCTCTGTGCACATCCCAGGAAGCGAGAAGCTGATCCTAGAACTGCCTCTGGTCATCGGGACCATCCCCTATAACGGCATGAACAGTCGGACCAGCAGCATGAGCAGCCAGGATGGCAGTGCCACCTCCAGCACCTGCGTGTCGCTCCCGTCTTTTCCACCCAGCTACAGCGAGATCTCCCGAGACAACCGCATGGATAGTTCCTTCATTCCTCTCCTGGATGATTACGACGAGGATGACAGTCCTATCTTCATGCATATTAGCGAGTATCAGCTTCCCCCTCCTCCAGCATACACTGAGGTACACACACACGCACACACACACAAACAGATATATTTAAACACAGTCTGGCTTTTACCCTAGTTGAGTTTGCACTAAGGATTGTGTCTGTCTTTTCTCTGATTAAACAGCAGAACTGAGGCTGCATTGCAATGGAGTTCTCCTTCACTTGCTGCCACAAAATATTAAACTCCAGTAGAAGATCAAGCACAGGAAGATTCAGATCTCAGAATGACACTGCTAAAGGACCATGCATGCTTTACTCCAGACTTGTGGACTATGACGCTGTGTCACATTAAGAACTGGTTGATTGCAAGTCGGTGAAGTCTCCTGAAGCTGTTTTACTGAATCACAGGACAGTTTTTCTGATGTAAGAAGAATCCACCTCTTGAAACTGAACATTGATGTCTTTGTTTAATTCTGAAGAACCCTCAGCATCTGAGAGAGTTTGTACATTTATGATTTTGCCATATTGGTGTAATATTCTGTCTGCTTTTATTCCAAATTGGAATGTATAGAGTGAAAAACGTTCAGATTAGAGGCACAGTATTTTTGTGATGCACAAAAATGTGATGCAGTTTTGTTAGTGGAAACAATTGTATATCATAATGACATGCTGAGTTTTGTTTGCTGATTGTGGCAACTATCACAATCCTAGAAGCATGTGTATTTCTAATTGAATAGATAGAAATCAGAATGCATTTAGTATACGCCTATATAGTCAGTTTTCATATAGTCTACAATAGAGTATTAGTGTCAAAGTAATCCAATTTGAAATTTAATGTGTGTATTTTGTAATTGATTTTTTATTTCAAAATGATTGAGTTCTACAGATAACATTTTCACAATACAATAAAAATTAAAATGATCAAATACAATCAAGAGTCATTAAACTTTATCTATCTATCTATCTATCTATCTATCTATCTATCTATCTATCTATCTATCTATCTATCTATCTATCTATCTATCTATCTCTGTCTGTTCATTCATCCATCTGTCTATCTCTGTTAACTGTAATTTTACAAATGGTAAATGGTAAATGGACTGCATTTTATAGCGCTTTCACAGACCGAATGGCCACCAAAGCGCTTTACATATTGCCTCACATTCACCCATTCATACACACATTCATACACCGACGGCTGGTGTCAGCCATGCAAGGCGCCAGCCAGCTCGTCGGGAGCAGTTGGGGTTAAGTGTCTTGCTCATGGACACCTCGACACTTGGTCAGGTGGAACCGGGGATTGAACCACCAACCTTTCGGTTTGTAGACAATCTACATGAACCACTGAGCCACTGCCGCCCCTGGCATTTACAGTCACTACTAAGCATGTAGTTTTGATTTATGAAACATGGTGTGTAAGTACATTAGCACAGAGTCTTGTCTACACTCTTGGCATGAGAATGAATGGAGAGCAAAGGTTGATAGCAGGGAACAAAACAAATAGCAGTGTTATGAGCACCTGTTGTGTATCTGTAGGGGAATATTTTCTGGCTGGAAAATATTCAAGCTATTTACTCATGGCCAATGCACTTCCATCGATGGGCCTGTGTTCAGAATAGCATTCCAGTTATGTAAGTCTAATCCAAATGTGCAAAGTGAACGTGCTGGTAACTGAACACTCGCTCACCGGGCAGACCAGACCATGTATTTTACAGTACCTATACAGTTTACTGCGATTATTGTGTGTTTTATCATATTTTTGGTTGTGCACTGGGGTCCAAAAGTCCACAAGTGAAAATACTTATATTTAGTATAGTTTTCAGATTTCTTATTATTGGGTAAACTAAAAAATATTGCTATATATGCAATACAAAAACATTAAAGTGCAAGCATTAAAATAATATGTGAAGATATTCAGAAAGGAGCAGCCCTGTCCGGGGACATCCGTGCAAGACTGCATGCGTGCAGAGATGGAACCGAGTCAAGGCCGAGATCAGCAATCCTGGAACCATTAAATCATCAGAAACTTGATGCGGCTGTTTACCCAGGGTGCAGCTGTTCCTCTTTATAGAGCTCTCTCAAAAAGGATTTGTATCTCTCCTGACCCCCCTCTGTCTCGCTCACGTACTCGCTCCATTTCCAGCTCTTGAACTTGAACCTTGCTCAGAAATCCATGCAGATACTGTATCGAGACTACTCGTCTTCCCTTGATTCTTCTATATGCTTCCGTAAGACTGGAGTGAATTGTGTAATGCCATTGCATATTGTGTGAGACAAATAAATCAGTGGTTGAAGCCCACTGCATAGGTCAGATAGGGACCTCTGAACCTGTGCTGGCATTTTTCACTTTTTGCATTTGCTGAGGAGTTTAAAGTGAAAATGTCAGACAGTCACACTTAACAGAGATGCAAGGCTGCATAGATTTATTCACATGCAGGGTTGGGTATCGTTTGAATTTTAGCGATTCCGATTCAGATGCTGCTTATCAATTCCGATAAAATAACAGTCAAGAACTGCGAGTGAATTTTCTCTATGTCTTTTAATATTTGATTAACGTTATTATAGTGAAGACAGCAGGAATATTAGGCTGCTGTCACTTTAAGAGCTGCACGGATCCAATATGCAGTTATGCGTTTTCTTTGTCAACTGTTTATGTTCACTTAAGACATAACCGACTGTGTTAACAAGGATATTTTGACATATTTTTGTGTGTATTTGTCCGTTCAAGTGCAAAAAGATGCAGAAGAGAACTCAGTTCAGTATCGAGTAGTATACAGTCTGAGCGCACCTTTTGGATGTGCGCAATACAGAAAACAGCATGTGAGTCTTCATGCGCTTGATTGATTTAAAATCACATACAAATAACTTTTTCTGTCCGTGCACTTTGGATGTGTGTGCAGCACAGAAAATAGCATGTGGGTCTTCTTGCGCTTGAATGGTTTAAAGTCATAATAAAATACACAAAAAGGTATTTTTTCAAATTCACAAAAATTCTAATTTTTATTTTTATATCAAGTATCCGATTCCAGAATTGGAGTCGATTTTCGATTCCAAACAGTATACAGTATTTGTGTGTGTACCATTACAGACAGCTTGTGAATTTTGAAAAAAGTAATTTTTATATATATTTTTATTATTTAATTAATTTAATGTCCTGTTTTTTAATTTTCATAACCAAGTTGTCTTTGGTTTCTCCAGTGTAATGTGAGTGCTGTACAGGTCGTCCTGCTGACTAATGCTGCCTACCACCAATGGAATCTTAAGGGACGCCAAATGAACCTTAAAGTCCCTCTGTCCCTTAAAACTCATCTTTGATCAACAAAATTACATATTTAAACGTTTTTTTTCCCACGGACCTATATGTACACCAGGAGAGTTCGATTAACACTGGGGATTTTGCTGTGCAGAAGCGCGCAGCCAATGCCATTTAAGGCCCCGCCCCCTTACCTGAGGGCATATACACCTGTAAGCGCTGTTGTTCTCTCCAGTATATTCGCTTCTCTTGTGGCAAGTGGGGCAAAGCTGGTGGATCTCTCCACTCGATGTTTCAGAGAACCGGGGTTACGACAATATTGTTCTCTTCATCCTCTTGTGTTCGAGATCTGCCTGAGACATGGACAGCTCCCCGATTGCCCATACATTCACAGTAAGGTTCTGTAAGCCAGAGGAACACATTGATTTGATTGGTTACAAGGTAGTCAGTGACGTCAGAAACACCAGCGATTTCAAACTTTTGCAGTGTATTGGTTCACTGCATTTTTAAGGGGAAAATACTCAGCAATGGTGTTAACTTATGCATTTGCACATGGTTTGTCTTAAAGGGTACCTATCATGGAATTTTGAAAATTACCTTTCATGTAGTGTGTAACATAGATCTAAGTGAACGAAAACATCCTGCAAAGTTTTAAATATGAAGGTTCACCGTATACAAAGTTATTGTCTCTCAAAAGTAAGAGTCGACTCTGAGTCGCTGATATGAATCGATAGACGACTGATGCATTTTCTCTAACTTTCGTACGTCACTTGTACAAGTTATTTGAATAAGACACGCCCACTCATTGCGCGCGCCAGAAAACAGTGAAAACAACATGTCGACAAGCTGTTCTGAAGTGCGAATCAAAAGCGAACTTTTTTTTCACTGCCCAGGGACGAGCATGTGAAGAATCAGTGGCTAGAGTTTATATTTACAACTATACCACATGTATAGCCACCTTGTGCTGTGTTCGCGTTATTTTAATGAGGATTCCTTTACAAACATAAATGCTTTCAAGTGTGGATTCGCGAGTTGCCTGATACTGAAGGAAGGTTCAGTACCGAGTTTATTTGGATCGGCTTCATCCTCCGAATCACAACCTGTAAGTACTGTTAATAATTGTTGCTTTTATGTGTTTTGTAGCATGCTCAATAAGTGTGTGTGTGTGTGTGTGTGTGTGTCAGTTACGCTCAACGCAGCTTAGGTCTCCAAGCTGTGTGTGTGTGTGTGTGTGTGTGTGTGTGTGTGTGTGTGTGTGTGTGTGTGTGTGTGTGTGTGTGTGTGTGTGTGTTGTGTGTGTGTGTGTGTGTGTGTGTGTGTTTGTGTGTGTGTGTGTGTGTGTGTACGTGTCAGTTACGCTCAGCGCTTAGGTCTCCAAGCTGTGTGTGTGTGTTTTTTGAAATATGTAAAATGTTTGTTGTTGTTATTGGAGTTGTCATAAAGAATAGAGCGTATTGTAGTACTGCAGTGCTTTATCAATATGTTTAAGCTTTGGGTTAACGCGAAAAATAACTGACTGGGTCATCTGACCAATCACCGCAAATTAGCGTCGCGCAAAGGCGGGGTTTGAAAAATGAGTCGTCAAACGAATCATTTGGGAATCGCTGAGCAAATCAGGTAAAAATAAGTGCATATTATAAGACAACAAAAGTGTTTTTTGTCATTGCATGCATGTAAAACTGTTGTTGGGGACTCCCAGAACAACATTAGGAACATTTTAAATGCCATAATAGGTACCCTTTAAAGCATATTTAAAAAAAAAAAAAAAACACAGACATAAAACAACATTAAAAACTTGCTTTCCACCACAGGGGGTCTTTAATACTTTAAGTCAAATTAGTTTATTGTCTTCTCTCTCCTAACAAATAAACAAATAGCATCTCTCAATGGTGTTGCAAAACAAAGGTGAAAGATTTTTTTTAAATAAAGGTACAGCCAACCCCCAAAATTCTGTCATCATTTATTTAACCTCATGTCGTTCCAAACCAGTATGACTTTGTTCTTCGGTGGAACATATACAAAGTTTTAAGAATTTTGGTAACCAAACAGTTTTGGTTCCCATTGCATGGACAAATAATAGAATAGAATGGAAGTGAATGGGATCCGAAACTATTTAGTTACAATCATTCTTCAAAATATCTCTTGTGTTCCGCAGAAGAAGAAAAAATGCATATGAGTTTGGAACAACATGAGGGTGAATAAATTATTTTTGGGTAGACTTTAAAAATAAAAATAAAAACATATTTCACCTTTCAAGGCACAGTATGTAAGTTTCGCTGCTAAATGTTGCTTATTCAAAACAATAACAAAGGCGTAGCATGATGACGCTGTGAATGAGCGTGGAATCATGGGAGTTGACGTCTTCACACCGCAGTGGTGTTTTACTTGTTAAACAATCATACTTAAATATATGTTTGAGTGTGTTGAAAGTTGTTATAACGTTACTCTACGTTCTCTAGTAATGTAGATCGATATTAGAATATCATAATAACAAAAGCTTGATGACTTGCGTGCTAAATGGTAAAATATTGTATGGTGGAGAAAATACTGTATTATTGTTACTACAAATAAAGCTCTTTCTGATTATGCCATGTTATCCACTTGACAAAATATCATGGTCTCTGAGGTATGGTACAAACATGTTACTCACAGTCAATCAAGAAAACAAGAGATTCAAACAATAAGACTAACATTGTTGGTTATCTGTCGATAAAAGTATCCAAATAGTTCCTCACCTGTCTAATAAAACACATTATATATAAAGCGTCTTTGGTGTTACCATGGTTTCTATGGCAGTAAATCTGGAGTTATGACAAGATATGTTTTTGCTTTAAATTATCAAAATAAGTTAAACAACTGTTTAAGTTATACAAGATTCAACTCATTTTTTTAAGTCAGTTGAATGTAATTAAGTTGAAATGTCTTAATGTAAAGTTGAATGTACTTAAAAATGTAACAAATATTTTACAGTGTATGATGTTATTGACAGTTGCAACCCAATGACATTACACTGGTTAAAATAGCTGATTTCTCTGTATTTAAAAATTGTTGAAAACATTTGGGATGATGTATGTAGCCTACACAAGCAAACAAAATATAACATTGTTTTTTTGGATATTTTAATCCAAAAATTTTACATATTGTGATTTTAAAATGTTGTTTCGCAACAATGGTTTGTTTGTTTCCCCGAGGTTGGTTTCCCTGAAATATTTATTTTTGTATGTTTGAGTATTGCAACATAGGCTGCACCAATGGTGGGATTTTGGGGCGGGGATATCTGTTCTGGTAAACTAATGGCAATTGGGGGGAGGGTTTGGGGAAACATGTTTATTATTGTTATCGCAAATCTGTTTGGTGAAAGGAATGACACACTTCACCTTTAAGATTTTAACACAGGGACGAGAGAGGAATTGTCCCTCCAAGCATCATTTGTGCAAGACTGTATGCGTGCTGGGTTGGAACTACATCAAGGGCAACATTAGCTATCCTGGATACATTAAATGAGAGCATCAGATACCTGATATGGTTGTTTACTCACTATGCAGCTGTTCCTTTTCTTAGAGCGCTCTCAAAAAAGGAGTGATCTTTCCTCACCTCCCTCACGTACTCTTGTCTTTCTCCATGTCTGATTCTTGAACTTTAGCCTAGTTTAGAAATCCACCGAAGTAGAACTGTTTTTTTTACCAGTCTCTTCTAGATTTTTCTGTGAGATTAATTTGGTCGCAGTGACAATTGTGATTCCATTGCACGAGAAGAGCACCGGACACTGTGCCATTCATCACTTTTGCTTCTGTAGAGCATATTAAAATGAAAATGTCAAACAGCCAGCTATAATCTTTGCCATAATCCAGTTGTTTTCAATTACTGTTATGTGAGAGAAGCAGGTTGTCCTGTTGACTAATGCTGTCTACCCAACAGGGAGAGCGGGACTCTGCTGTGATTGACAGGTGAAACATGAGCCTTGGTATTTGTTTTACATGTGTGGCCTAGAATTTGAAATATTTTATAAAATGCATAATAGAGATGATGTCCGTGAGATATGTTATTAATAACCCTGAGCTAGAGTAATGCAGGTATTATAGACAATATTATTTAGCACAATAAGGATGGATAGCTTGCTTTATGAACTGCCTACCACAGCTATACCGCTCATGCTTTTGAACAAATCTCTAACCCAAAAATATTACACTTGGGCACATAAATTGTCTGGCACAGTTTAATGATGCCTCAAATCATGCATGTTATAAGTAATTGGGCTGAAATCCCAATTATATAAACTGATTGAAGGACACTGGGGAAAGAGCCCAAGGGAACAGAATAGCATAGAGACTGCTCTTATTTTGACTTATGTCACTATGCAACCGAACCTAGCAAAGCCTTAACAACGCCACAACAAACTAGCCACAAAACAATGTGGTAACGCTTTATTTTACGACCCGCAAACAACTGCGTAAGTAAACCGAAATTACGGTGTACGTTTCTGTAATTATAGCGTACTTCCGTGTAGGTATAGGGGAACGATATGTTAAGTTTGGGGTAATAAAGGGGTAACAAGCAGATAGTATACAACCTGCAAATAACTTCGTAAGTAAACTGAAATTACGGTGTACGTTTCTGTAAATATAGTGTACCTCCGTGTAGGTATAAGGTAATAAAGGGGTAAACAAGCTATGCAAGCAAATTATTTATAATGTAATTATTTTAACAAGTACCTATTATGTTAATATATTCCAGGCAAAAATTGTACGTCTGTTGTATATAAAAGTTATCATCACATTTCTGGCTAAATATGTTCTTGTGCAATTTTACATTTAATTTTGGCATCTGTGGGTTGATTTAACATTAATTAATCTAGTAAGAAAAGCCAATAAATTCATTTTTTATCATACTGTGCTTATATACAGCCATACATGTTTCATATGTTAACATAATTAGGCCTACCTGTTAGTTTTAAAATAATTACATTAGAAATAATTTGCTTGTATATCTGCTTGTTACCCCTTTATTAGCCTACCCAAAACTTAACATATTGTTCCCTTATACCTACACGGAGGTACACTATAATTACAGAAACGTACACGTAATTTCTATTTACTTACGAAGTTATTTACAGGTTGTATATCTGCTTGTTACCCCTTTATTACCCAAAACTTAAAGGAGTCATAATGTGCAATTTTCACTTTTCCATGAGAATCAATGTATGTTATGATTGACTAACGATTATACATTGGCCGGGATGCTGATATTCAAAAGTGAAGCGTTTGTTTACCCCAGGGTTCTTAAACTAGCCAACGTGCACGCGCACTCAAATACGAGATTTCAATTTCTCCCCCGACTTGACGTCAAGACGGGGCCGGATATACCATATATGGACACCGCAGAGGAGGCCCGCCCTGCCCCTCTCCCCATCATATTCAGTCAAGAAAGATGCAGAAACGTAGTGCACACGCGAGTTGCTCTGTGGTTGACTGTCATAATCCACATTCTAATGTTTTTTCTTTACCCAAAACTGACCAAACTACAAGGGACCAGTGGATGAAATTTATTTTTAATGACGCTGTTCCAACAACCATCTCAACTTGCTCAACGTTAGGTGCCTGCGCTAAACATTTCACAAAAGAATCTTTTACAAATTTGGGGCAATATCAGGCGAAGTTGGCATCGAAGCTACGTTTGGAAAAAGGTGCCATTCCAACAATCAGGGACTTGCCTGAATTTGAAACGGTAAGACTGTGTTTTTATTACTATATTTTGTGTAACAAACAGCAGCTAACTACTAATGCGGTTAATGTATGTGATGTAAACATAGGGATATATATATATATATATATATAATATATATATATATATATATATATATATATATATATATATATATATATATATATATATATATATATATAATCGTATATATAACAATGACAACATATCATTGTATTGATTTTTTTATATAATAGATAAGGATAGATAAATTTAAAAAACAGTCAAGAAATAATAAACATAAAGAAAAACATAACGTTACATGTCTGTAGATGAAAATTATTGAATGTCTAAAAAACCACAACGTCAAAAAAGGCAAAAACAACACATTATAGCAAACGTTAATCTCTATAACCACTGTAAGCTGAAAATAAAGTAGATTCCATCTCCGTTAATGTAATCTACATTAAATTAAAGCTAAACTTATGCGGGAGAAAATAGCAACAAACGTTTTAGCTCGTTACTGATGTTAATGTATGTCTCAGTCAAAAAAATTGTCTTTACCATTCAGAGACATGTTGATGTAGACGTCCTTCCATTGACTGTTGTTCATCTTCCGTTTCCAGCTCTGGTTCAGAGTCTGGCTCAAACATATACGGTTGAATCCCGTAGGTCGCGGCCAGGTCGGGTTCATTAACAACTTGCGCCATGATCTCATTTTGGAATGATATGCTGAAGTTACCTGCGGTGTCAAGCCCCCTCCTTCCTGCCACCAATCAACGCGCCCCTCATTTGCATTATTAAAATGACCGTCCACGACAGCCAAAACCTCGCATCAGATCTCGCGAGACAATAATGCATTCAGAAATAAGGGTCAAACGAGCTCTGTGTTTATTTTTTTCCAATTTTTCTTTTTTAGAAGGGCATGAAATGACTATAGTAGAGCATGGGTATCAAAGTTAATACCACATTATGACTCCTTTAACATGTTGTTCCCTTACACCTACACGGAAGTACGCTATAATTACAGAAATGTACACCGTAATTTCGGTTTACTTACGCAGTTGTTTGCGGGTCGTAAAATAAAGTGTTATCAACAATGTTTAAAGTCAACATTTTCTCAGAAAATATTAAATGTTTTCACTCGATTTTAAAAAATCTGTTTTGCCTAATTAATAAGTTGTTCAGATTTGTTCAGTGATTCTTTCCGCGGGTAGGCCTACATCGCCAGTAGATCTGGACTTCCTGAGGTACCTTTATGCGCAAACGCTGGCTATACAAGGTAGGCTAATTAGCTGCATCCGAAATTGCATACTTCATATAGTAGGCGAAAAACAGTATGTGACAGTAGAATTCACAATAGCCTCCACAGTAACGTTAGGCTACAGTAAGAGTAGGCAAAAAGGACACGGATGACCACTTCCAGCGAGATTCTGAAGTGTGCATGATGGACACTTTATCCCATGATATGATGGACACTTTATCCCATGATCCCTCACTCGTTTTCATCACTCCTTCAAGTGGACAATAAATGTAGGGAATAATGAATGAGGGAAGACCTAATTCACAGCAGCGCCATCTTTGATTTTTAACAGGAATGAAAACGAGGCTGTAAGTGAGTTGTAGGCCTACTAATGTGTTTTTTGATTGTTCTGCTGATTAAACAAACACTGCAAAAATATATTTCCAAGAAATGTCATTGGACAAAAATCTCCAGACAAGCTGTGGAAATTATAAGTGATAGGAGCTTTATACCGAATTTTTTTTTAATTTTTTTATTTTTTTACAGCGGACGCTATTAAAAACACGGTAAGTCTATCCAGCCTTGCTTTCATATAATGGCGCTGCTCTGAATAAGGTCTACGGGGTCGATTTCGAACACCGCTTTTGAAACCTTCAATGAACAGTCCGGGTTCGTCCAAAGATTTATTGAAAACAGGTTCGCTCACCAACGTAATATCGTTAATAACTTGATTGCATCTGTAAGTAGCGTTGTAAGCGTCTTCTAAATGCATAAATGACTATGTAGATTTACACCAGACTGAATTTACAACGTTTGGATAGAGGCCAGTCTATTAAAGGGAAGCGGTCTTTAAATGACTGAACGCCCACACACACACACACACACACACACACACACACACACACACACACACACACACACACACACACACACACACACACACACACACACACACACACACACACACACACACACACACACACACACACACACACACACACACACACACACACACACACACACACACACACACACACACACAAAACAAATTAGCCTTGTACAACTATCAAATAAACTTAGTATGAGAAAATCTTTGTTCAAGCAGCATTTTTAAATGTGAAAAAGATATATTCACAGATTATGTGGCTTCACATGTTATAGGTCTAGCTGTCACTTCAGATACATTATTTTTGATTCTTAAACTAACTTGTTGAACTACATCCAAAAAGCATCTGTGAGCAAGAAATGCATTTCAATTGATCTCCGTTTGGGAGGAAATCTGATGCTATTAGGCTAGCAGTGGCTATCATACTATCCAGGTTCTATCCAGGCAGAGTTTTACCTCAGAATCAGGTTTCTGTGACCTTTACATCAGTAACAAGTTCATCCAGGGCTGTCTGACATCTTCAGCTTATATTGTTGAATGCTGACTCATTTTTCTGTTCGCTGGTCACTGCATCACTGCTGGTCTCCTCCAGAAAGTTTTCTTTAGCCAACATATATTTGGGAATGTAGGCTAACACAAGAGATGTTCTATCACTGAACTGATCACTCTTGCTCATCCGAATGGGATGAGTGATGTGAATGCAGATAAAGCTTTTACCATGCAGAGTGTCCTACAGTCTTAGACCTCAAGTGTCAAAAAGAATCATGTTCCTGGAATAAGTGTGTGTGGACTGAGTGTTTTTTGTTTGATGAAACTCAATTATTCACCCCTCTATGGAGGGCAGGACAGGTTGGAAATTATTATGTAGGGTGCTTACGTTGCTTTTGTTTTCAGTACACAGCCATCCAGACGGAGCACTGCATCCTAATTACCCGAGCTGAAGGACAGAGGCCATCTCCTCGCCTCCTTAGCTGGAATAACTGTCTCGGTAAGTGTGTGTGTTTGCTTTTATTTACTTCAGCTTAAAAGGATCTTCATGGTATTCATCAGGCCTAGATGGAATTTCGATTGAAAATATGCAGAATGGGTTTGTGGTAAAACATGTTAAAGAGTATAGGCCTACTGTCTCATTGGTAGCTGAAAAAATGATCAAATTAGTCAAAGTATTTATACTTACATACACATACATACATAAGCAATTGTAACTTATGGTTTGGAAGTTTGGGGTCTGGCTGCAGATTTGGGCTGCGTTTGAAATCGCATCTTTGAGTTGGTATTTTTTTTGAATAAGTAATTACTTCACGAGCGCTAAAAAAGTATGTTCTAAATAGTATGAATGTGTGTAGTATGAATGTAATCTATCTGAACGTACTAGATTCGCCTATATGTTGTCAATATCATGTGGCCTACCATCAGCTTCAGTTTCGTCACTTCACTGGCATTCATAAATCCTCTCCCGTGGCCTCATGGGATAGTAGCCTAAAGAGTCCATCGTATGCACACTTCAGAATCTCGAACTCTTTTATGAGTACTGTAAATTCGCACATAGTTCTCTTGTCGTATACTGTTCTTCGCCTACTATATAGTAGAGAAGTGTGATTTCGGACGCAGCCATGCACTCTCGGTTTACAAACCTTCTGCTGTCTGTGAGGTCATATGCTCTCTCTGCAGAGGATTTGGAAAGTTCCAAGAATAATCTTGATAATTGTGTTTAAAAAAAAGATAACCATATGCATCATTTTCAGTAATTTGCCTGTTTTTAATTTTAGTCTGTGAGGTGCAAGAAGAAACAAAGTAAACATTTGTGCAATTAGTTTGTCGTGTCTTTGCAAGCATAGACTTGAACACATTTTTAACTTAGACATATTATTTGATTGATGTAACTCATTCTCAGTGTAATGCAAAATGATTTTTTAAATAAAACCAGATTTAAACATTTTGGTTTATCACCTGATTATCAGCAAATTTGCATGTCCCTATTTACCACCATTACATTAAAAAATATATATATTATTACAAAAATCACACGCATTACATTTTGTATTTTTTTTATTAGCATTTCTCTATCGTAAAAGAACAGTAAATATTTTAATCATACAAATAAAAAAACTAAAGCTGTAATTATTAATCATTATATTTACTGTAATATACACTGTAATATTCAACCTCCAAAATTCAGTTAAAATGGTTGACACAAAACATGTTAGAAAATAAATATTGTAATTTAATATTATTTAATATTTAATATATTAAACTTTGTACATTGGAAGGCTCTAATCATTTATTGATTACGGATATATTATTAAGGATAGAGGGAAATTTGCATTATTTGAACACTAAATATTGGGGTATGTTTTCCTATGGTGGTCCACCAATGTTTATGGTCATTGTCTGAAATGTTCTGCCAAATGGCATTATTTCCTGAGCATAACCATGCATTACTGACATTTGACATTAACCCTTTACTCAACAGTGTAGCTGTTGATTGTGGTTATTATTGAATGCCAGTTAACTGAGCTTTCTGGATCTGTAGTGTCTGATCGGTGTCTAGAGTGAATGTATCACTGCAGCGGCTTCATTGACGGCTCTTATGTCAGTCGTCTCCAGCTGCTGTAATCTTCCACTGGAGATGAACTGCTCTCCGCTTCCTTGAATAAAAGCCCAGGCTTATTCCTGGAAGAATTCCCCTGTCTGTTCTCTGTTTAAGGACGCCTGAGTCAGCCACTAAGTTCATCTTCAGCAAATTTGCCCAACCAGCGGAGTGTTCTCGAGCTGAAGGGTCGCGTCTAGAACAATTCTTTCTCCTCTGCTGATCATTTGCTCAACAAAATGTGATTTTTTTATTTCTATTCTGCTTCTTTTCAGGTGTTTCTGGTCAAATTATATTCCAGCTATTATCTCTGACTTGAAAGAAACATTCACAGCAAATTAAAGGTGATGAGAGACAGAGACCTGTGAATCAATTTAACCAGACATTTAAAGACAGGTATAGACTGTGGTACTTTTATTCACACACGCACGCACGCACGCACGCACGCACGCACGCACGCACACACACACACACACACACACACACACACACACACACAGATGTCTGGTTCGCTATCTTTGTGGGGACTCTCCATAGGCGTAATGACTTTTACACTGGACAAACTATATATTCTATCCCCCTACACTGCCCCTATCCCTAAACCTTCCCATCACAGGAGACATTCTGCATTTTTACATTTTTAAAAAAACATAGTTTTTTAAGCTATTTGAAATATGGGGACTCATGCAATGTCCTCATATATCACGTGTAAGTTGTAATACCAGTGTAATATGCATGTCATTATACACATTTGTGTCCTCATATATCACAAAAACAAAAACCCACACACACACACACACACACACACACACACACACACACACAGTTAGTCAATTTTACGTAAGCAACTCTGATACACATTCATGATGAGGTTGATTAGGGATTTGGGTGTTTAATTTTTTTTTAAATCTGTGTTCAGGAAAATGTATTTCAACAATTTATTCGCTAAATAAATAAATTGTTATATTAATTAATACAAATACATTATATTTTTACAGAGATTATATTTAAGATGCTTTAATCTGCTAAGATATTTCAAATGCTCCTGTTATTCATGCCGTAAAGGGTATATGATTATTCCAATTAAATTTTTCAAGATGCAATTTCATGTTCTTCTGTAAGTGTTATTTTTTTTTAATGGATGCATGTGTGGCTATTGTCCATGTGTGGTTATCAGGGGTTTTGTGTGAATTCTGATTACAAACAAATGTACACAAACCGTGGGGAGGGAAATATCCAGCAAAGTTGGATATAAACCATAGACATTTAATTTAATATTACAATCCATCGATCCATCCAATCTATATCCATTGAGTCCAATCTATATCCATTGATCTATATCCAATCTTAAAACACACTGTGACTTTATCACATAAAATGTCAATAACATGAATATTTACAACCACTTGACTTAAGACTTTAAAAAACATTACTTAATTATTATACAATATAAACAATCTACATTTATTGGTGTTTATCCAAAATCTAAGATGTATAAAAGCTATTCAGACAAATACAACTGTCTAAAACTTAGACTAAAACATTCATGTTTATAGGTAAGATTAAAAAAAGTGCACAAGAATAATCATTTACAAAGCTCTAAGAACATATAGCTGCATTAAGAGAGGTTTTTGTTTCAGTGTCTTTCTTTGTGTCCTCCAACCGTGGCCCTCAGATTCAGAAGTTCTTCGTCAGCAATCAAACGCCCTGCCAAGCGATCGGAGGAGAGGAAGTCCACTGCATACAGATTTCAACATTAGCTGCCAAACATAATGATCCACCCCAGAACAGGTCCAGGGACACTCACTGCCCAGAGGAGGGTGCCATGGAGCCACCGGCACCTGCTTCAGTAAATAGCTTCATCCATATTATCATCACTTTCCCCTCCAAACTCCTCCTCGTTGTCAAAGTAGGACATGACGTAATCTGTTTCCTGTTACACACACACAGGGTTAACTGGTTAAATTTATATTGAACATCGGTTTAATTTCCAGTCATTTCTTTCCGGTACTGAATCGATTCAGCAAACCTTTGGGTTACCAGTCGGACTGGCTAACCATAAGGATTTTCGGCTTTATGTTTTAATGGCAACAAAGTTGTAAAATTGCATTTAAAACGGAAAAGTCATAAAAAAAACAACAAAAGTTACTAAGGGATTTATATAAATGCATATTGTTTACTTCTGGAGGCTATAGTATATAAACAGTGAGTATTTGAATGTTTTATGGAGTCATTCTAAAAACATCACTGTAATCCAGATTTTCCCCTTTTTTGGTAAAAGTCATTAGTTTTTGTGGAAATCAATGTTATGCCACAAGTACTGCCAATCAGTTATTGTTAACTAAAACTAAAAATTTTTTAAATAAAGCTGCAATTAAATAAAATATAAAAATGAGATGAAAAACTTATATAAAAAAATGAAAAATGGATCAGAAAAATGGCTTTGGCAACTTACTAAAAATACGTTTAAGTTGAGGTCCTAAAATGGCTAAAATAAAATATATGAATGTTAACTAATAATATAAAACAAACTAAAACTAAAATTACTAAAACTATCATTTTAAATAAAAACTGAAAAATAACACTGCTGTCAATTGAGCTTATATTGTATTGAATATTATTTTACGTTAGAATCAACTGAACTTATAACATTAAATTTACATTACAATTATGGATTTGGCAGATGCTTTTATCCAATGCGATTTTACAATGCATTCAAGTTCGACATTTTAAGTCATAAATTGCGGCCCATTTTTTCATCTCAACTGAGCTTTTTTATTTTTTTACATTCTCTGTTGATCAAACATGTTGGCTTAATATCACAAGAGAAAGGAATAACTTACGGCCTCAAATTCCTCTTCATCACACTCCTCCTCTCCCTCAGCTTCTTCCTCTTCTGGCTTCTTTTTCTCTCCCTCCCCTTCATCAGAACTCCCTTCTTCCTCTTTCTGCTCTAGAGTCTGTACAGAAACACAGTTTGTTTATATGCCACAAATTTGATGGGAATGTGTAACAAAGTAGATTAAAACTCCTTATTTTTGAATGCATTACGCATTAACGGCAAGTATTTGTACACCTCCAGTTTGCGTATGATCTCCTCTTTGTCCACTCGTGGCTGTTTGGGTCGTTTGGGAACAGTTTGGCTTTCTGCAACCACATAAGCAAAGCATGTTTGTGACAGTGGAAATGACATCAGCAACATCCTCCCATAATAACATCTACTCTTTGATCAAAGCTCCTCTGACAAAAGACTAAAAATAAACTTGTTTCACTCCTGTTTTAGTGACAGACACCCTTCAAGCCCAACCCTTCATCCCTCTCTCATCGTTCTCTTTCTCTTCATCCTTTCATTTAGGAGATGTGTGTGCAGCGCGGCTGAGAGCTGTCTCTCTGATTTCCCCAGAGACGCCGATGAGTCAGAGAGCGAAGCACAGACCTGCCGGAGCGGTTTGTCTTTACACACTCATTCATGAGCACATCAGCCTCACCTGCTCCCTTATCTCGGCTTTAAACAGGAGCACATTTACAAACCCATGCTTTCTGCAGCAGAACACAGTGTCCAGTATTAGAGCATAAGAGCGTCAAACAAACTCACTGTCTCTCTGCGGTCTCTTCTCCCTCACGCGCAGCTCCTTTGGAAAATGCCTCCAGTCTGAAAACACAAGCGTGCAAGTGAATCAGTGCTGTTATTGTTAACTAAAACTATTAGACTTTTTTTTGTTCATTGTAATAGAACTGAAATTAAAGAAATTGCAAGTACTAGATGAAACATTTATTTTGAACATTGGTTTAATGCAAGTAAACCTCGGCATAATGCTTGTTACCACACAAAATCATTTTGATTCATCCCGCGTGTTTTTAAAAAAAGGCAAATGGTGAGGCACTTGGGACCAATTTTTAGAGTATTTAAAAGCAGAAATGTGAAGCATATAATTTCATAAAAGCACTTAAATTCATTTTCTGTTAGTACTCGTGTATTATTTGAGCTGTAAAGTTTTTATTTTTACTGTTTTTGGCAACAAATTTTTAAAATAATAATAATTATTTGAATTATATATATATATTTAATTCTAAAAAGTCTAAAAAGTGCTAAAATTACTAAATGAATTCAAACTAAAACTGAAATAAAAATAATTTAAACTGTTTACAAATAAAAAAATAATAATTTAAAAAATCACAAAAGCACATTAAAAAAACTTAAATGAAAACAGAAAATGTACATATAAATACTAATTCAAAATATTATTTGAAAATATAAAATAATATAAAAAAAGTAAATCACTGACATAAATCACTCACCTGGCTTCCACTCCAAACTGTTGTCAGTGGTTTCGTTTTTTTGGTATTTGTCAGAATAACGCTCCACATCTGTCAAGAGGAAAAAATAACTTCAAATTGCTAATCACTATAGAAAGGGAAGAATAAAAAAACATAAAAAAAGGGAAGAAATCATCTGGCAAAAAAAAAATAAAAACGTTGGATTTAGTCTTCATACAATCTGTATTGCAAAGAAATGGAGGATGTCTTAAAGGTGCTATATGTAGCTTTTCTTCTAAAATGAATCCTTTTTTTATTGCCTGTGTGTGAAGGGGTTGTAATCACACGTTACAATGATCCACTTGTCGGGTTTTGCTATTACCTCTGAAGGCCAGTATTCCTATTTCTATGTGAAGGCTCCGGGTCGGATTTACCGCGAAATCCATCGGATGTGACGTGCATGCGCACTCACGAGCCTCTCTCCTGTTTATATACAGTCTATGCGACGGCACTGCAGCGAATTAGATGAGTCTGATAACACCAAACGACCTGCCTCCAGCACAACACACACTCCAACACAAACTCCACATAAATATAAATAACAAAAAAAAGGTTTATCTGCTGAAGCTCGACAGGCCAAACGTGAATCGGATCAACTTCGGACGAAAACACGGATCAACATCGGCAGAGCGTTTGAATTATGGAGAGACCTCCGCTTTGTTTTAGGTATAGGTATATATTTAGGTATAAAAACAGACCCGGAGTTGGCTTTCATCCCTATTGTGATGCTTTCTCCGGTGTGTTGAAAGTCTCAGTGTGGCCGGTACCATGAGTGCTCGCTCTTGAGTTCGAGCGCGCGCATGAGCGCTCTTATAAAAATTGGTTGCAATCTGAAACGTCACCACTAGAGGCCGCTAAAAACTACACATAGCCCCTTTAAAGTCGGCATGATTTCCATTACACTAGAGTAGATGTTAAAACTTCGTGCTGATTTGTAGTCGGCTTTCGCCAAGATAAGCAAAACTAAGACGTAGCTTTACAGTACTATGCTTCTTTACGCTTCTTTCCATGTGGTGGTGTGACTCCCCTTCTGTCCGGCATTAACGGCTGCAGTGTACTTGGCGCGTCAGCACACACGACGACTACAACTACAGGACCAGCACGACAACCGTCTGGATTGAGCCGAGTAGGGGACATCTCTAGGGTCTTCAAGTGGGCACCTTCCGTCCTCAGTTTTTCCTCGACTAGCCCGCGACACCTCAAGAGGGCTCGACAGTGACTCTGGCGTCCCAGAGTCACCCCCCCCCCCCCCCCCCCCCTCCGTCCCCCACTCAACTCAGCCCAGCTTACTGACCTCTACATCCCTCCTGCTGCCGAGACCTAACCACAATCTCACGATCTCGCCGCAACCCAACCATACGCGCCAACCCATTTGACTAAGGATGTCGAGCCCCACTGGTGCGTTATAAAGCAGTTTCAGTGGCCATATGTTCCGTATGGCATACCACCTACCGCTAAACACAATTATCTGCCCAACCACCCTTCATTCACGCAATATCCACAGGAACGTATACAAATAAACCAACAGACTCTACGAAACCATAGCGTTACGGCCTGTACACAGCCAGCTAGAATGTTTCCGTCTTAACCACAGCCAGTTGCTGCTCCTTTCTGCTGCTTCAGATAAGTTCTTTACTGTGCGACGCAACTCTTGGCTGCCGAATCCGACGTCTCTGAGGAACCGGGTTGAAATGAAATGTAAGTTGCGATAAGAAGTTTTCTTCCTATTGTGACATATATTCAAGCTTCAGGAAGGAGTAAAATGTAGAGCGGGATTTGATTTTGTCTTTCAGGAATTGATTGTTTCATCGGATGTTGGGCGTTGCTAACTAAATGGAGGCACAGAGGCTGCTCACTGCAGAGCCAATAGGTGGAGTTGACGTCCAGCCCCTCCTCACTGAAAATAATGGGTGGAGCTATAAGGTCGAACTACACCCCTAACCCTACCCATAACCCTATTATGGTTATAAGGCTCCGCCCATTAGGTCAGGAGAGGTGAGGCTGGACTTGGTCAAGCTCCAGATCTGAAAGCCAGTTTGCAGTCAGTTGTGGAGGATATTTATTTAGCCCCGCACTCCACCGAGACTTTCATCATGAAGAGAACAGACGTTGTTTCGAGGGCGAGAGTAACGTTTTTGATATTTAAAAAATACAGGTCTCTATGAATTAAAAAATAAATAATGATGTGCATTTATAATGAGCGCCACAACATTCTGTAAAAAAAAAATATCATGGTAACTTTAATGATGCCAGTAAAGAGCTCATCCTCCACCCTGAACTGACCTTTCTTGGGTGCAGCTGGACGGATGTAAAATGGAAGTGTCTTCATGGCTCCTCTGAACTCCTGTTTGAGTGCCAGCATGTACTCGGCCTCCTCACCCGTCTGCAGGGGCACCGGCTTCTGATCCAGAGGCTGAAACATCAAACAGAATTGAGGAAGGACAGCTGATATACACATCTGTCTGGTATAAGGGGTCAAACAAACACCTGCTTTGACAGTTAACTGTTGACTGAATTAAACATTCCTATACATAAATGCGCTTTTAATATAATAAGGGATATCTGATTCATTATGCTAGAGTTTTTCTCAAAACTAACTTCACTATTCTTAACCATTTTTTTTTTCAACTCATCACATGTTTCAACAATTCCTAACAACCACTTTTTGTTTTATCATGAACAGTATTTTTATAGTAATTTAAAACTTGCACTTATGTTTGTAAAAAGTTTAAAAGCCCATTAAAGTGCCTTAAAAATCTCAGCATTATTCAATGTTGACGTAATTTCCACTGTAACAGGAAGACAGGGCGGGATATATCAAACAGCTCCTCCCCTTTAAAAAAATAGTCAATAGCGTTTCGTTTATATCACAGCTCAGCCAGAGCCGTTGAACTTGGAAAATCTAGTTACCTCCTAAATATGTCTAATCTAAATAAAATATAGCATTCTGTGTAGAATTCAAATGGGTCCTATACATTTTGTAGTCTGTGCCGACTCGCGCATAGGATCCGCTCTGCGGTGTCTCTGGACCGCTGCTGCGGTTCACGTGAAACCAGACTTCATTCACCCTAATAGAAAACATATTTACACTGTCTGAATCATTCCCTAGGCCCTATATAGTGCCTAATCATTCCCTAGGCCCTATATACCATTCACCATGTAGAAATAGTAAATGTGTGAACAAGTAAGCGATTTCAGCCGCAGATTCAGTGTCTATTGATAATGTAGGGGGCGGGACACTCAGTTCTACAGAGAATTTGATTGGACAGAAAATCTGATGAGAAGCTGAAGTGTAGAAAAATATAATCAAAAGCATCTATATTGGTGGAAGTGAGAGACTGTAAGTTTTGAATGCTTATTTCTTCTAAATGTGAATTTTGTCATTGTTTTGGAGCACACTAGCTTCCGCATGCGCAATGTGACGTTAGAGTGACGTCTTTTCTATGTAATTTTGGACGTCCAATTTCGGTCCATTGAAAGGGGTTGTTTTGAAACGCCAGGCGACGTCTTTATTCGTCGTCTTTTGCACGTCTAATATTGACGTCGGTTGGACTAAATGTGGTCGTTTGTGGACGTCTTTTCAACATCAAATTTAGTATCTTCTATAACTGTAGTCCCATGTTTCAAAAAGGTAGAGCACATTTTTTAAGGATGTTATCTGTACCATGTATTTACATTTATGCATTTGGCAGACGCTTCTATCCACAGTGACTTACATTGCATTACACATTTACATTCCTGCTTTCCCTGGGAATCGAACCCATGATGTAGGCGTTGCACTAGGTGGCCGTTACACAAGCGCCAATGCTCTACTCTTTGAGCTACAGCATTCCACCTTTGTATTTGTCAATTACCATTACCAATCATAAATATGTATTAATCATGTTGATAACAACAATGTTGATATTTGTAAATAAAAAAAATATTGCATATTAATCATGTAAATTTCCTGCACCTGTAATAGACGTCCAAACGAGGTCCAAAAAAATGACCCAGTTCAACGGTCAAATGTTGAATGTCAACATGACGTCCAAGTTGGGTCATGGTTGGACGTCCAAATAGTGGACCTAGTTTGGACGTCGAATAAATGTCCAGAATTGGTCATGGACGATGGACCCAATATAGACATGATCTGCACATCTAGTCGACGTCCAATGTTTAGTGGGTTATACCGGTAGATAACCTTAAGCCTAACATATTCATACTAAAAGCCAAAAAACTTAAAAACTTTTGATTTCATGGGGACTTTAAAATAGCACTTTAATATTTTGTTGTGATGACATTCATACATTTTTGCTATGTTTTACAGTTTTTGGGGCATGTCTACATGTGACAGTTAAACTGGAGAAGATGCTTATTACTTAGTTGTGTGATTTCTGGAGCTCAGGAACGCCTGGGTTCGACTCTCAGAGACAAGAATCGATGTGTATCTTGAATACAATGTAAGTCGCTTTGGATAAAATCGTCTGTCAAATACATACGTGTAATGTTATGTAATATCAGTCCGATGAGGTCCTGTCTTATCTTGAAACACTCACAGGGAATACAGGGTTCGGCTGGACGCTGGACGGAGGGAGATTTTCTCCTTTACCGATTCCAACAATCTCCACAGAGAAAGTGAGCTGCCCTCTGCCCCTTCCTGCCATTATCTGAGACACAATCACCACATATCACATTTATACATCAGCTTGATTTATTATATATGTTTGATATGATTATAAATGTACTTATTTGTCTGAGCACACTTCTATTCGGCTACAAAATAGACATTTAGACCAAACCAATGTAAATATTTTAATAAATATATACACAATATATGTATGATTAAATATAAATATACTTTTATTAGTTTAGACCGAAGTGTAATATTAAACACGCCTCGTTCACTCACAGACAAAAATGCGACGAAATTCCTCTTTATTTATAACTTCATTTCATTGTGCCAAGCATTTATTGTATGATCCGTAAATATTAAACGCAGTTGTTTGTCATGTAAATTCATGGATTTTATTGATGTAGAGCAGTAAAATCACCCGCCAAACATCTGCATACGGTATTTGTTTTAGCCCGCTGCTGAAAAAGTTCCTGCCAGAAACGTGTGCTCGTTCACCAATGGTTCCGCGTCTGTCTGTTAAACGACAGCGACAGTCTGTCTAGAAAAGCGAACAACTTAATAAAAAATAAAACAACGATTATTGGAACAGCTCTGATGGATGATCAAATGGAAAAGGGTGTTTTTTTTCCAGCTACATGCAGTCAAAAGCTGATTTGTATTAAAACTATAAAACCTTTCAAACTTTTCTTCTTTTTTATAGTAAAGGTAACGTTAAAACTGTCATGGAACCAGTTAACCATATGTATGTATGTATGTATGTATGTATGTATGTATGTATGTATGTATGTATGTATATGTATGTATTATGTATATATATATATATATATTTTTATTTTTTTTATTTATCATTTATTCTATTGTTTTACCCTTTTCCCAGGCCCATTTCCCCATCATAATATGTGAAAAAACACCATCAATATAGGATTTATTACTGAATAATTGAATTAATTATTATGAAATAGATGGCAGCTTTTTTTTATTATTATTTTGCATTATACATTTTTTCCAAAAATACACATGTCCCATTGTCATTTTATATCACTACCAACATTTTTGCAAATTTTGTGTACAAAATGTGTACAAAAGAGATTTTCAAAATCAGTGCAGTTTCATTTTCTTCTGTTCTGATGAAGCTGCTCAGAGCACTTTAGAAAACCTGACAACTGTTAAAATTCAGCTAAATCGGCATTTGTAAAAAAAAAAAAAAAAAAAAAAAATAATAATAATGAAAGGAAAACTAACCATGGTATTGCTGACTCACAGCCTCCCCCGTATGAGAGACAGAAATGGGCTCGTATCAATAAGGTTACCTAATTTTAACAAAACAAAACCTATAAACATTAATTTAAATATTGGGACACACATATTCGAGCCATAATGTAAGTCTAAACATGTAAAGAAAATCTCTCTCTCTCTCCTCTCTCTCTCTCTCTCTCTCTCTCTCTCTCTCTCTCTCTCTCTCTCTCTCCTCTCTCTCTCTCTCTCTCTCTCTCTCTCTCTCTCTCTCTCTCTCTCTCTCTCTCTCTCTCTCTCTCTCTCCCTCTCTCTCTCCTGCAGCATGTGCATGTCACCGTGGGAACGCTTCTGTCGGAATCCACTGAATCAGTTGCCATAGAAACTGTGTTCAATAATAGCTATAGTCACTGAATTAGTATTTATGCAGTCTGAGAATTGTTTCACACCCCCTTCTTTCTTGCAGAGAGGGCCTTGATATATATATATATATATATATATATATATATATATATATATATATATATATATATATATATATATATATATATATATATATATATATATATATATATATATATATATATAATATATAGTTAATATATATAATTATATAATATGTACCTCTGCAAATGTGTTAGTGCATTTTAGCTATAAGAGTTTGACTGACTTAAAATATGCCATCTTTACACTGACTGCAAAACCAGCACAGATGCTGCAAAGGGCATGAATTTACACAGAGTATTTTGAATGACATTTGTGTGTGCAGTCGTACTTTGTTTTAAATATAAAATGATGGATATATAGAAAATATAACAATTAGAAAGAAAAAAAGCTCTGTCATGACAATAACAGTGTTTAATGCTGCACCAATGCTTCATCATCTACATTCATTACTGGGGCATTAAGTGGGTCAGGGCTGGCATATTTTATTTTTTTCCTTGGGTTTAATGCGCCATTGCGTATTTACTCAGATTTTAGAGCAGGCACAGAGCCTGCCCCAGAGCAGCCTTAACTTGGCTGTGTAAAGCACACACACAATGCTTAAATGTTCTCCTGCATCAAGCCAAATTTCCTAGACAAGACTATTAGTATTATTATTATTATGGTATCAAATTGTATTCTAAAACACAGCACACCATGACACACACATGCAGGAGTGCATAAAAAAGGGGACAAATGATAAAATGAAAAGAATAATTGAAATAAAGTTTCCCCCTAGTGGAAAGCAGAGATGGTGCTGTGCATGCGAGCAGTCAGACAGCCAGTGAGTCTGTGCGTGATCGTGGGAGACTCGCATCAGCTCACTGCCCACTCCACGCCCCCGCAGAGTCTCCCAAACTCTCGGTCGCAGGAGGAGAGATGCTGTGGGGGATGTAAGACACGGGGATCAGCAGACAGCAGCTGGATTCTCGGGCGAAAACCAGCCGCTTGATGGAGTGAAGACAGCAGATACACAGTGAGACTCTCTCCACATACTCTTCTGCAAATGCATCTGTTAAAATGTATTATTATTTTGTATTATTCTCAGCTGAGCATGGTCATAATTAAGCAGTATAAATATAATTCATATTGCAGCGATATCTTAACATTTGCACTTGATATTTAGGCTACATTTCAAACCACTTTTATAGAGCATTTTTCCATGTTGAGAAGCATGCAAACGACTGTGAAATAATTTTCCGCCGGAATGCATGTGCTCTGTTTAGAAACGGTTGCTCTTTTTAGGTGCGAGTTGAATAATGTTTTATTGGAGGACTGATGTGCATGTGGCTGCCGCTGCTGTTCATAAGGCTTTATAAACGTTCATTGCGGTGTGAACAGCTGACAAATTCATGCACCGCAATTCGGATTCTCGGCTACACAGACTGTGTGCTGGCATTTCCTTATCTTATAAGATCCTTTTTAAACAGATCACCGAAGATTTACTGGATGTCCAAGGTTTAAGACTGCTGTTTATGCTGCTATAATTGTAATTCTCTCACTTTACTTGACGAAAACTTAAAATATGAACCTTTATGTGGCGATTGGCGCACGTTTGCTCTTACAGAGACTTGAAGTGTGTGTCTGCTGTTCGGAAGTTCATTTGTGGACACTGAGGCTTTGCGTCAGGCAGAGAGCTGACGTGAATAGACACTAAATTTGAGGCTTCGAGACTAAAAATAGTACTGAGCTGAAGATATTTGCAGCTGGCGTGTAAAACAGTCTGTAACACATCAAATTCTGAAACGGCTCCGTTTTTGCGAATAACGTTCAGCACCGCGGACAGCGACACACAATCAGCGGTTACTCTCTTGTTTGATTTTAGTAATATTTCCAATTACATAATTAAGTCATGAGAAATGTTCCTGCTTGCATTGTTGGCTATATAAGAAGGAAATAATATTGTAATGCAATAAACAAGTATGATAGTGCCACGGTTTTTTGAACATGGCAATAGCAATACCTATGGTATGGTGGCTGGCAAGTATGGTGATCGTGGAGTTCATTGAAGCACTATATAAATTATATAGCTCAAAAGTATTAATTTAGTATATAAAGCATATAGGTCAAATCTCACTAAGGATATCAAAAAGATGCTCGAGTGATTGTCACTCCAAAATCAAGAAAACAAAAGGAATTGTATTTTGCATATTGTATTTGCCTATTTTTAGGACTATTAAGAGTTTTGATTATTATGACAATTAAGTATTTTACACCCCAGTTCTCATTACTTATTTAAAAAAAACAATTTATTTTTGGATCATGCTATAGTTTTTAAAAAAAAATATTTTAAAATAAAAATAATTTAAGGTTCTTTAAAAAAAGAGCTTGCATCAGTCAGAGAGCTGATTTGATGCTTTGAGACTAAAAATAGTTCTGAGCTGAAGATATTTGCAGCTGGCATGCAAGTCGAGTCTGAAACGCATCATATTTTGAAACTGCTCCGACTTTCTACAAAATACAGTCTAATTTCAATTAGTCATGTGAAAAATGCATTTATTGTTAAGCATTTATTCATCATGCTAGTTCGTTATTTTTTTATTAAAATAATTTTAGCTTTTTTAAAAAAAAACGTATAAGACAGTAAAAATACTACTTTACAGTAATGAGAAATATCACGTAAAAGTAATTGGAATAGTATAAGGGACATGTTCAGATGCAATGAGAATCGGGGGGGGTGGGGTAAAATAAGCTTATTTGTCTTAAAACAATGTCAGAATCTTAAACTTAAGACATATCCATATATGCTGTATAGTATATTAATCATCAGATTTCTACATTGATCACATGAAGCCACTTTCCTGTCTGCATAAAACGTCTGCAGTTCGAGGGCAGTGAAGAATGTGTTGCTTGTGTTCAGTTATGTGAAAGAAGACACACAGATTGCTCTCGGATTGGAGGAGAATTCATTCTCAGCCCTGTAAATCACTAACACTCAGTCTAGTCGAGTCAAGTGGTTTTGTTGGCATTCATTTTATTAAAGACCAAGTGTAGGAGAAAAACAAACTCATGTACGGCAATGAAAATGACA
Source organism: Chrosomus eos (assembly GCA_036326025.1). NCBI lineage: Eukaryota > Metazoa > Chordata > Actinopteri > Cypriniformes > Leuciscidae > Chrosomus > Chrosomus eos. The sequence goes on from CM070831.1 coordinate 8,945,182, forward strand.
CCAAGATCTAAACATGCCACAATAAACAATGGAAAAGAAACACAAACGGCAGTAAAGGCAGTTCAGAGGACGTGTCAGGAACGCTTAGGACATTTAGTATGAAGGAGATAATCTCATTGCCCCTCCGCAGGACGGTTCTCTTTGAAGCTGCCAATATGAGTGATGAATTTCCTCAGCAGTTCTGATGCGACTGGGTCACAGGGTCAGCGGTGCACCGCTGATGGATGCTGTTCTCTCAGCTGCTGTAAAAGGGATTGCACCTGCCTTGATCCGTGTGATCTAATGAGGCAAACAGCAGCTCAAAGGCACCACGGAGCTCTTGGTGGGGCGAAAAGGTTTGACTGCGCAGCCCTTTCTGCTCACGGGCCCACTCGCACAACCTCAGATGAAGCCTAGAGTCACAGACACACTGCTGTTACGTAAAAAAAAAGCCAGGGGTGGGGTCTCTGAATGAAGACATGATATTCATTTGCATCATCTGTCGGGAGACCAGAGAGAATTGGATGCTATTTGTCCCGACAAGACAGCGTGGTATGTCGCCTCGCTCCTATGGCGCAGCACTAAAACGCAGACTCGACATGCTTCTCCACATGCTGCGAAATTGGCAAGTTTATTTTGGTCAGAGCTCTCCACTCCACTTGTGTGTACACACTCGAAGATCCATAGGGAATGCTGGGAAAAGCAAAGGCTTTGTTTAGGTGGCACATAAATCCGATTTATCTATCAAATTTAATCTTTGGGACTGTCTGAACTGTCATTTTGCAAGTGACAGTGAGGCCATATCTGATATCTACACATATACCAAATATTGACTGAGAATCCTGATATCTTTTAATACACAACAAATGCAAGAGAAAAGTCAATTCAAAGTGACATAGACAGCTATTAGAAAAAAACTACTTAAATCTATCTGATCAGATAACATTAGTCATATTTATGTGGTTTGGAATAAGTCTAAAAATAATGATTTTATGCCTTTTTTTCTTTGTAGCTACAGTGCTACAAAGAGATTTGAGTCGGAAATGCTGTCTGTCTGAACAAAGACAGAAATGTTGACAGTGAATAATTGAAAGATGATGACGGTTGTTTGTATGAATTGAAAGAGAGTGGAAAAAATTAAGTAGGCTACAGCATCTTCAATATGTCATCATGTGTGACATAACGTCCATTTTGAAGTTACAAAAGTGAGTGAGGAATCAGACATCTGTAATGTTTTTTTTGTGTGTTCACAATCCCTCCCTGAAATGTGCCAGGTGTTTCTTGTTTAATCAGTCTGTGTATAAATAACCCTCATGGTTCTAGAGTATATCTAAATTATGCAAATTAGAAAACAATTTATTTAGAAAACACAGATGTTGGTTCAGACTTGCACTAGCTGCATGCACTTACATAACTTTAAGCATCTTCTTTGCATATATCCCTACATATTAGCTCTGTTGGCTTCTAAACCGATCAAGCAGTCTGTAGCATCGAAACTGAACTTATGAAATAAACTGAATACTTGACCAAAGACAAGTGAGTGTTTTTTCACAGACTTACGATTAAGCGAAGACGACCTGTGAATTGTGATCGCAGACAATAGCAATAGAACTTCAAAATGTATGGTCTCGACATTAACCAGAACATAAATCTTGGCCGATGTCCTTAAATTGATAGTTGACTCAAAAATGAAAATTCTGTCATCATTCACTCACCCTCATGTCGTTCCAAACCTGTATGACTTTTGTGCTGAACACAAAAGAAGATATCTGAAGAATATTGGGGTTTAAACAATATTGGACCTCCCTGACTTTTAATATATGAAAAAAAAAACATTGAGTCCTTTTTCAAAATATGTTCCACATTTGAATAAATTCTGAGATTTCTGTCCCTCCGTTGAAAGTCTGTACTGTACACCCAAAACACTTCAAAATGTTAATCAAAAAGATTGTAAAATAAACCCATATGAATCAAGTGTTTAATCCCAGTCTTCTGTAGAGAAGCTCTATATAATGAAGAGATTTAATTTAGACTTTTATTCACATATAAACATTGATCAGCTAATATACATAGTGTAATATACAATATGGTAAATAGAAGCTCAACCATACTTGCTTGACACGTGAGAAAAAACCTCTTTGGTTCTTGCAGAAGCTCAATTGAATTGATGACAGTTTTTATTTTCTGGTGAAATGACCCTTTAAAATAGGCTGGTCACAATACACATCAGGTCAGAATACATACAAGAAGGCCTGTGGGTTTTGGCAGGCTGATCTCCTGCGAGACGACGCTTGCCCCAAGTCTTTGTGCCACATCTCTCCAGTGAGTCTATCATGGAGATGAGTCATCCATGCCGCCTGTGTGAGACAGGAGATAAACCTCACTGTCTCCAATCCATGAGACCCTGGCCTCTTAAAGATGGGGTTTTTTTTTTGCAATTACACTTTCAAAGAACAGAGTTATTTTCCCTGTTCCTCTCCACTCACAAATCAGTATGCAAAAACAGCATTCCTCTTGCTTTCCCTGGCTGAGCTGGCTCGGAAATCACAGAGAATTCCTTAAGAAGGCAGGCAGGAGCAGCAGCAGCTCGGGGTCTGTGGGTGTATTGGTGTGATGGAGGAGGGATGTGATTTCTGCACAGCTACACACTCTGAACGTTCTCAGTGTTCTTCTCATATTGCCAGAGATAGACTGGGTGTTAGGAGCACCGGGCCTCTTCTGGTGGGCATACAATGTAAATATACAAAGGGTTAAAGGTATATGGTGCAGCATATACCAGATAGATATTTTGTTAGGAAACCATAATATACAAGTGAACTCAATAAATAATATTATACAAAAGCAGCATCATTACTTCAGTTCTCAGTGTCACATGATCCTTCAGAAATATTTCTAATATGCTGATTTGGTGCTCAAGAAACATTTCTTATTATTATGATCAATGTTGAAAACAGTTCTTAACCCCAAACTTTTAAAGGTAGTGTGCATACTGTACTTTGTATTGGGCTGTTATCTGCTGTGTTGTCTCCTGGGCCGACATGGGTCCTTGGCTGTTTTTTTTTTGTCCCAGTACATCTTTGCATATCGCTGCTTTATATCACCAGAGTTCAGGATCTTTATGCAGAACAGCAGCGAGAGAAAGAACACAAGGAATAAATCAAACAAATTATATATAGACGAGGACTCTCGTGTTCAAAAAATCAGCCTGTAAAGGAACATCTCAGATTTTACCATGCGCAGTTAGTTTGTCCTTTCCCCACTGACCTCAAGTAAGTCACTTAATGTCACCATATTCCATAGTTAAACCACCCTGACAACCCTCTGTGACAATACATGATTGACTGCCAACTTAGTCAAAACAATTTCATATTTCTCTCCTCCCTTTTCATGTAGCTCATTGTTTCAGTTTGGAAAGAGGATGGCTTCATCCTTTGTGACTATATCGATATGCCATGTGACTTTGGGCTTACTGAATTTCATTTTGAAGTTTAAACTGATTTCGAGGGCTGTGGAATGTTAATAATGCTGTTATTAGACTGGATGCCCTCCTGACCACCCCCTGTTGCTTGCTCTAATCATCTTACCAAGATAGTTAGCTCATACATTGCATGATGGGAAGGTTTCTGATTGAGGGTGAACATTCATCTCTTTTTTGGGTCTAATAATTATTATAATCATCTTTCACACTAACCCCCCACCCCCCACACAGCTCAAAAAACATCCAATACAGTCAAAAAGAACTGTTAAATATTGTAAATATGGTTTATTTGCCTTACCTTACAAATGCAGTAATTCAGATATCAAATAAAACTATTTTAAACAACATAATTTTTTTGTCAGTAAATCTCTGGTACCTGTGTGCAGAGGACTGAGCTTGTCACATGTCCTGATGCTCTTTGCACCACTCAGGAATTCAATTTTCTTTTCTTTACTGGACTACCATTATCATCTCTTCTCCTGCCTTCATTACAGAGAAGACCGTGTTAAAGAGTACAGGGCTGTACAGAGTGTCAGCGTACAGGACACAGTGTTCAGAACACAACTGACTAGGAAAGCAATACTTTTATAAGTTTGTATACATTCACTTTAGTTAATGCATTCATGGTTAACTAACAATTAACAATCATTTTAATCATGTTAATAGTAAGAGTGTAAGACAGAGTAATTATAAAGTTTTGAGTGCTATTGATTATGTGGATTTGAGTCTGATCAAAATAATGTGCTTTTAGAGTTCAGATTTTGTTGGATTGATTTGAGTTGTGTGACATTCTAAACTGAATTGAGAATGCCTGTTAAATTCCAATTCACTTCCTGAATTTCAACTGAATTTATGCAGATGCAGAAGTATATTTGAATGTAAGGAAGTACAATTAAAATAAATTGAAATTGAAAGAAATTCATGCAATTAAGTAAAAAGCAAAGTTTGTCAAATGTACCTCATGACAAAGCACTTTTATTTGTTTTCGTTCCAGGTTGACCAGAATCTGATCCGGGATGTGCTCACCGTGCTGAGGCTGGAGGACAGGAGAGTGTGGGATTCTGGGATTCTTGAGGTGGAGAGCGTGACATCATGGGAGATGGAGGGGCCTTGCGCACGGAGGGCAATGCCCTTCTGAAGGCTGTGTTCCAGGGCAAACTCCGCCTCGCACGCCTCCTCCTGGAGGGTGGAGCCTATATCAACGAAGGGAACGAGCGAGGAGAGACGCCCATCATAGCAGCCTGTTTGGCAGGATACGATGATCCGCAGACCCGTCAGAGAATGGTGCGATACCTGCTGGAGAAGGGAGCAGACCCAAACATCCCTGACAAATCGGGTCGGACCGCCCTGATGCATGCGTGTGCAGAACAGGCAGGCAACGAGGTGGTGTCGCTGCTGCTGGAAAACAGCGCTGATCCCAGCTTGAAAGACTACTCCGGGTCCTCGGCACTTGTACACGCCATCAATAAGGGTGACAGGGACACTCTCCAGGTCCTGCTGGATGCCTGCAAAGCCAAAGGCAAAGAAGTAATCATTATTACAACCGATACATCACCCTCTGGCACTAAAAAGACCAAACAATACCTAAACTCTCCACCGTCTCCGAGTGTAGTGGACAATCTCTCCCCTGCTTGTATGTCTCCTTCCGAGGTGGAGATCCACACCACTGGCTCTGCCCCCAGTAAGGAGGAGGAAGGTATCTTCAGCTTCGCTGTGACTTCAGCACTTCCACTACCCTCCAGCAGACCACAGGGAGAGAGGAGACCACCGCCCCGCAAGCTACTGAAAAGACTGAACTCTGAGCCCTGGGGTCTGGTGGCTCCTTCCGTACTTGCTGAGAGAGCAGAACGGATAGAGGGCGATTTAGCAGAGGAGGACAAGTTGGTCTCAGAGATGAATGGGATGACAGTTTCCGGTCCAGGCAGACCTATCTTGTCCCGAAGGCACAGTATAGAGACCCATGACCCATCCTCTCCGAAGCTAATTGACCGGTCCTGTTCGGAAGACTGTGCAGCACTGTGTGGCTCGTCCTGGGCGGATAAAGTCCATCAGCACCAGTCACTGTATCGTAGAAACACGGCCCCTGAGACTCAGGACAATGTGGCTCAGGCATCGACGGGAATCCGCGGCTTGCAACACCCCAAACTCACCCGCATGGAACACTACGAGTCGGACACTCACCTGTGTCCTGCCTCCATCCCTGGATCTCCAGATTCTGGACGTGTCTCAGTGGAGCGCCGCAAGTACAATGCCTCTCCCTTGTCGCTCCTCACTAGCTCTTCTCGAGAGTCTCTGGAGAGCATTCCCAACTCTGTGTCTCCCATCACAATGCGACGGCGTCCAACAGGACTGTTGGAACGGCGGGGATCGGGGACTCTCCTTCTGGACCACATCTCCCACACACGACCTGGGTTTCTTCCTCCGCTCAACGTCAACCCCCAGCGACCCATTCCTGATATCCGAGCTAACGGAAAACCCACTTCTCCCGTTCACTCAGGGAGCAAGATCCTGCTGCCGGTTGCACCATCATCTCCGAAACGTGGGCCTGACTTCAAGATGAAGAAGAAACTGATGAGGAGACATTCGATGCAGACAGAGCAGATGAAGCAGCTTTCAACCTTCCGTGAAATCCTCACAGAAAAGGTTATGGAGATGAATGGAGATTGAGAGCAAGAGAGAAGGAGAATGGGAGAGAGTCAGTGCTGGCCAAGAGGCTCCTAGCCGGGTTCATCTACACCTGCTCTGGTCCAGTTCAGCTCATTTAAAACAAAATACATAAATCGAAGATATGCATTGTGAACACAAAACCATCTTAAAATTCAGATTATGAAAGAAAATGAGTCATGGTAACTTAGGATCATAAAGGGATCAGATATAACAAGTGATCTGTTCCATGTTTTTCGTTGGATTCTAATGTTATTTAGGATTATTCATTGACCATCAAGAATGTGTGAAAATGAAACCATTAGTGTCTGTGGAAGTGCTTTTGGTGTTTGAATTTGCTGCAAGTCCCAGATGAGACCTCACAGATTTGGTGTTCTACAGGTTTCTCTATGTCTTAACGGCGCTGTTATGGCTATCGGCTTCCTTCCTGTCATGCACTGTCAGAAAACATTTTAAAAAATATATATTTTTAGGGGTACAACAGCGTGTCAATGGGGCAGTACTAGTTCCAAATTTGGATGTATATTAAGGGACAATATTTGTATGTACTTTATATACCCCTAAAGGGTGAATATTAGTACTTTAGAGTAGCTTTAGCTACTTCTATTAATCTTTTAGGGCTAAATGAGGTACAAAGATGACCCATTAAAAGTCCTGCTACAGTTACAAGCTGCTCTACCCATAAAGGTACATTTTTTGTGCACTTTTTTTCTGAGAGTGTGGCTCTGTGATGATCCTGTGGAATAATTGGGTTAATGTCTAATATTCCTGATAAAATGCATCAAGTGGCGTTCAAAACTCAAAGGCTAATTTCTTCAGCATTATGTGAATTCAATTTAAAGTTGATTATTTACTTATAAATAATAGAATGCTCAAGCCTTTTAATGTGATGTTTACTGCTGCTTTATTGTTCGGACTTTTAATTTGGTAATGGCAACCTTCCTGATTTTTCCACAGGATGTAAAGAGGACTGGAGATGGCTGACTGCTGAATATTCCTGTAACGAATGATAGTCTTAGATGAACATGTATCTGAAGAACATTTTAATGCATAATGAAAGTGCAAAAAATGTTTAAACTAGATGATTATTTTTAAAGGAATCAATTAACATGAAAACAGAAAGAAAACTATATAACAGAAAAAAAAAAACATAATTGTACCGATTAAACATACTGCATGTTTCAGGGCTTTTGGATGGGTTGTTTATCTTTCTTAAACTCTTATAAGTGATACAAAAAAAAGTGAAGTGCAATTCTTGAAACTCAAAATCCCAAAGAAACTCTACAAACCCCATCCAAAACCACATCGATCCACCCTGACCCCACTCAGGTGAGGGGAGAGAGAAAGCCCTCACCTAACGCACACTCCCATCTGGAGACACAGAGCACAGATATTGTGTACATACTGTACAGAGTACAATAGTGTCTCAAGCGTTTGAACATGCAATATTCCGTGCTGCCTCAGCACTGATTTCATATTATTATCGTGAATGTGAACAATCACTCGGATGTCCGTCTGTGGTAACATGCTGCGGTAAATATTTTAAAAGGAGCTGGGAGCTCAGTTTACATTCAGAGGAGGAATTTCTGCACATAATACATGAGAATGAATTTCCCTAATGAGCTGCAGTGCACAGTGTGTCCGTGTCAAACACATAGTTCAACTCAAGCTTATGATGTGAGTGAATTTAGTACTTCTGCTTTGAGATGTTCTACACTTGATGTGAATTAACCTTAGTGTACTTGAAATAGGCTATATCACGAAAACAAAAATGAATATTTTTTTATGCCTGTAGGGTTTTATTCTTGTTGTTTTTTATTTTTATTGAAATTAATTTTAATGTTTAAAACCGAATTGTTGGTGGTGCAATTTCACTTTGATGGTAGCTTTTGTGTTCCAGGATGTTTGTAGGAAATAATGTATGAGCAAACCGAAGCTCAGGCTACAGCAATCTTCCTGAAAACAGTCGCGATAAAACCCATCCGTCTCCTGTTAAACTGACAGACAGAAATCCAGATCTCTGATGACCTAGCTCTCTGTTATCCTGATGTGATTAGGAGAATCTCGGCACTTTGCTGTGTATTCATTGATTTGATCGATTCTCTGTTCATTTGAACACACAAGTGAGATAACCGAGTCACTGGAGTTTGATTTGTTTCTAAATATGTTTGTATCTAAATATATCCAATATTTCTGACCTGCTGTACAAAAGATCCATGTAAATGGATTGAAATTGTGTTCAAGTGTACCTGAAAAAAATGTTAATAGTGTAAAGGGTGTTTTAGGTGCTGTACACAATGGACCTTTGTCTGTGCTACACTGTCGTTGGGTATTTTGAGCTGTACCCCAGTGTTCTGCTCTCCATTCACATAGAAGGGTCACAATTACACTATCAATGCATTATTTAATGGATTATGGATTAGCTATTTCTTGTTATTTTGTATGTTTAGTGTGATACACAGGTCAAATGTAGTAAGCCAAATAATTTTAAAAAATATTAAATTATTTAAAAGGAAAAAAACTTTCTGGTGCAACTTCTCTGGCTAATTTAATGTTGTTTTAATCTGCTTTGAATAAACACATGACTGAATCAACATTTTATCTTACACAGTGGATCTCCACTGTTAGGTATCAGGTTCTGTTGTGTAGAGGAATAAAAAACAATGCTAAATGCATAAATAAAATGCAAAATATACAAGGATGAGCCAAAACATTGGCCATGACCAGTTACAGGTGTAGTGAATATCGTTGATCATCTCCTAAAGGCCACATATTAAGGTCTGGGTAGATCAGATGGTAAGCAAAAAATCAATTCTTCTAATCAACGTGTTGGATACAGAAGAAATGGGCAGGAATAAAGATCTGAGTGACTTTTGAGTAGGGTCAAACTGTTAAAGCATGGCGACTGGCTCAGAGAATCTCTGAAACGGCAAGGCTTGTAGGCTGATCCACGAGGATACCAACAGTATCCTGGTGGATCAAACCACAAACCAGCGACTGGATGTTGGGTGGCTAAGGCTCACCGATTCAATGAAGGCTATCCCGTCAACGAAGGGCATTGAAGGCTATATCTAGTCCAAGCCAACAGAAGAACTACTGTTCCCCAAGCCACACAAAATGTTAATGATGGTTATGTGAGGAATGTTCTACAACACACAGTGCATCGCAGTGCCTATGATGACCACTGTTCACCGGAGAAAATGCGTAAAATGGGCAAGCGAGCGTCAGAACAGAACCTTGGAGGATTGGAAGAAGGCAGCCTGGTCCAATGAGTCCCATTTTCTTTTACATCATGTGGACGACTGTGTACGTGTGCGCCGTGATCCTGGGGAAGTGATTGCACCAGGTTGCACTGTGGGACGACGACAAGCCGATGGAGGGAGTGTGATCATGCTCTGGGCGATGCTCTGCTGTGAAACCATGGGTCTGGCTATTCATATGGACATTCATAACAATGGTGTTCCTCTTTCAGCAGGATAATATACTCTGCCACACTGCACACTTTATTCATGAGTGCTTTGAGGAACATAATGCGATCATGCTGAACGCTGTGAGTGCATGTTAGAAATCTGGAATGGTGACAGAACATTATGCTTGGTACGTTTTCCGTTTTCAAACCAAAATTAGGTCCTAAGTCCCATCTGTGTAGCTTCTTATAAAGTTTACGCATTAGGTCAGTAGGCGGTCTTTTGTGGCACTTCGAACACATTCCACCACATGACTGTCTACAATATTCACTAATTCAGTCAAAGGTTTTCCATCCTCTGAAAGTGGAAAAACTTGGACAAGCTCAAAACATTTAAGCATCTGTTTGTGTTGCCTTCCAGTGATTAGATTGACAAAAACACTTCTTAATGCCAGTTGTAAACATGGCCTAAGTAAACAACTTTAATTGGTGTGCCTATCAAGTGTATAGTATCAGTTCTGGCAGGTTTTGTTAGTCAGACACAGATCCATGTCTACCTATAGGAACACAACGCCTATCACAGCATTAATAAGCTGCCTTTTCAATTATCCATCAGCTTCCATTGTTTTGCTCGGGAACAGCTCCTCCTCTTGTCCACAGTTCAAGACTCTGTTATTCCGTAATGTCATTGTCATCAAGAACATTAAAAGGATATAGTTCACCCAAAAATGAAAATTTCCGTTAATCTTCGGAAAACAAATGAAGATTTTTTGATGAAATCTGAGAGCTTTCTGTCCCTCCATAGACAGCTACACAACTGACACTTTAAAAAGTTAATTAAAAGATTGTAAAACTAATCCATATGAATTAAGCGGTTTAGTCCAAATTTTCTGAAGAGACAAGATCACTTTATATGATGAACAGATTGAATTTAGGTTTATATTCACATATAAATGTGACGTGTATCCAACTATGGTGTCCTATGCTCTGAATTTTTGCTCTGCATTTCATCCATTTTTGCTGTGGTGCCCGGGGAGCGGTTGGGAGTTAGATGCCTTGCTCAAGGGCACCTGAGTTGTGAAAGATGAGAATGGAAGAGAGCGCTGTTTATTCACTACCCCCATGCACCTACATTTCCTGCCGGCACTGAGACTCGAAACCGCAACCATGGCAGCAACAACTGCCCCGAGTCATTTAATTACAGTTAGGCTACTTTTGATATAATTGCATTAAATACTGTATAAACTATACAACAAAACAATACTGGATTCAACATTTAATGCTGTGTATGTTTTTAATGTAACCTTCTCCAGTTACACACTTTGGTCAGTTCAAGAAAAATTTATGCAATTGATTTTTTATTTGAAAAAATCTACAGTGCAATTTTTTGTCTGTCCTTATTGTTCAACTGGTCGAGGTTGATATGGGATTTTAAAAGTACTGTAATTACAAATAAGTTATCCAATACTTTCTAGAGAGTAATTACAGCAAACGAATTACACTGTTGAAGATGTAATTAGTAATGAATAACTTTTGTTGTCCTGACAGAAATGCAGCTCATTGTAATATAAATAAACTTTAATGTTTTGCTGAACAAACAGATTTGGTACTGATTTGGATCGCATTATAATGCAAAACTGGTTGAGAACCACTGACTCTTGTACAATGAATGAATGCTAGTTTAAGAGTGGTTAGTGAAATAGAGACAAAGATAGATTACAGTTTTTTTCAATTGCTAACAAGCGCTTACCCATACTTCAGATACTTTTTCTAAACTCTTAACACAGACTCACACATATAAAACACAATTGGCCAAATGGATAATTTTCTTCTCAAAAACACATTTTGTTAAATATATACTAACTCTTCATTTCAAAACAGAACACATCTTTCTCTGCACACACTAACTTTACCAAAACACTGGAAATCTGACTCAAAATGAAATTATTCTGTCAAAGAATAACACTTGTTTTCACTTCACAAAGTACATGCAGTCAATCAAAGTACACCAGGTTTCAAAATACTGGCTATTGTTGACATTACAAAAACTGCATAGACTTTTATGTTTCGGTTTTATAGGTATTTGCATGCAAAACATGCAATCCACGGTTTTTACACTAAATTTCTTGGTTGGGAATTGTATGTCCACATGTACAGTAATGTTCACATTCAAAAGCAATCTTTTAAAGCAAAAGCAATCTCACCTCCTTTACTGTTTACTACAGGAGGTGCAGTAGAAACTCGGTATGATAGAACAGAATTTTTTTACAGTATTGCTTACAATGGTATGATAGAACAGAATTTTTTTTACAGTATTGCTTACAATGAACAAAATATCCATGAAACACACAAGAGCATTCTGAACAAAAAAGCAACAGCAAAAAGCCCAGATAAAAAGGGGGGGGGGGGGGGGGGGGGGGGGGGAACTAAAAAAAGCACAAAATTACTGTATCTAATCTCTGTGATTTTCAGGGTTAGGCCACATGTTTTCATCAACATCACATCTGGTATTATCCAAGGCGATGCACCTGGGATAAAACCGCTTGGTATTGCACCTCACTACACCTCTCACTGCACCTCTCACTGCACCTCTCACTGCACCTCTCACTGCATCTCTCACTGCTCCTGCATCTCTCACTGCATCTCTCTCACTGCTCTTGCATCTCTCACTGCATCTCTCACTGCATCTCTCACTGCTCCTTGTCTCTCACTGCTCCTGCATCTCTCACTGCATCTCTCACTCCTCCTGCATCTCTCACTGCATCTCTCACTGCTCCTGCATCTCTCACTGCATCTCTCACTGCATCTCTCACTGCTCCTGCATCTCTCACTGCATCTCTCACTGCTCCTGCATCTCTCACTGCATCTCTCCACTGCTCCTCGTCTCTCACTGCTCCTGCATCTCTCACTGCATCTCTCACTGCATCTCTAACTGCTCCTGCATCTCTCACTGCTCCTGCATCTCTCACTGCTCCTGCATCTCTCACTGCTCCTGTATCTCTCACTGCTCCTGCATCTCTCACTGCTCCTGCATCTCTCACTGCATCTCTCACTGCATCTCTCACTGGATCTCTAACTGCTCCTGCATCTCTCACTGCTCCTGCATCTCTCACTGCTCCTGCATCTCTCACTGCATCTCTCACTGCATCTCTAACTGCTCCTGCATCTCTCACTGCATCTCTCACTGCATCTCTAACTGCTCCTGCATCTCTCACTGCATCTCTCACTGCATCTCTAACTGCTCCTGCATCTCTCACTGCTCCTGCATCTCTCACTGCTCCTGCATCTCTCACTGCTCCTGTATCTCTCACTGCTCCTGCATCTCTCACTGCTCCTGCATCTCTCACTGGATCTCTCACTGGATCTCTCACTGGATCTCTCACTGGATCTCTCACTGCATCTCTCACTGCATCTCTCACTGCATCTCTCACTGGATCTCTCTCACTGCTCTTGCATCTCTCACTGCATCTCTCACTGCATCTCTCACTGCTCCTTGTCTCTCACTGCTCCTGCATCTCTCACTGCATCTCTCACTCCTCCTGCATCTCTCACTGCATCTCTCACTGCTCCTGCATCTCTCACTGCATCTCTCACTGCATCTCTCACTGCTCCTGCATCTCTCACTGCATCTCTCACTGCTCCTGCATCTCTCACTGCATCTCTCACTGCTCCTCGTCTCTCACTGCTCCTGCATCTCTCACTGCATCTCTCACTGCATCTCTAACTGCTCCTGCATCTCTCACTGCTCCTGCATCTCTCACTGCTCCTGCATCTCTCACTGCTCCTGCATCTCTCACTGCTCCTGTATCTCTCACTGCTCCTGCATCTCTCACTGCTCCTGCATCTCTCACTGGATCTCTCACTGGATCTCTCACTGGATCTCTCACTGGATCTCTCACTGCATCTCTCACTGCATCTCTCACTGCATCTCTCACTGGATCTCTCACTGGATCTCTCACTGGATCTCTCACTGGATCTCACACTGGATCTCTCACTGCATCTCTCACTGGGCCTGCTCTTCTCCCTGAACCCCTTGCTCTTATTCTTCCTCGTCCATACATTACAGTGTTTGTCTTTTTCTGTTTCTGTTTCCAAAAACATCGCTCCTCAAAGTCCTCCTTTTACTGTATAAGTGTCAATGTAATAGAAAAAATAACCCCTGCCACTGAGACTGAGCCAGACTGGAATCAGTTGTGGTTGGCCCAGTTTACCCAACATAAATCAGCTGTGTGTCAATAATTCAATGGTTTGTTTATTTTCAGCTGAAATATATAAATATGTTGTTTTTGAACTGATATCATTGCAGAACAAGAAGTTTTTATACTGTATCTAAGGTTTGGAATATTGTTTTTGCTATTGTGGGATGGTGTGTGTTAACATTTGTAAATACTACAAAAACAATCCATTATTTTGTTGGGAGGTATAGCTTGTCTGTTAAGAAAATGTAAGCATTGTGGAAATGTGTTCACTGACTGCATATTGTGTGAAAACGACATGAAATGTGTGAATGGTATGGTCACAAAAGACCGATGCTGTGCTAACTGTGTTTAGAGTTTTGAAAATGTGACAACTGATTGGACAAATGCTTGTTAGCGAATGAAAAAAAACTGTAATAAAAGGAAATGAAACCAAGCAGATCATTCCAGACTATGGGCATGTTCCATAAACAGTCAGAGGAGGACTGACCTTCATCCCAGAGGAATTGCTCTTCTCATCCAATTTCAGAACCTCTGGCAGTCTCATCTCTGTTAGACACACAGCAGTGTCAGCGACGCCTGAGAGCAGTTGTCCAGCGCGTGCGCGCACGCACACACACACACACACACACACACACACACACACACACACACACACACACACACACACACACACACACACACACACACACACACACACACACACACACACACACACACACACACACACACACACACACACACACCACACACACACACTGCTGTGAGACACACCATGATACAAAGTACAGATCACAGCGCCACTGAACTCAGACATCAAAACATCAGCTAACAGGAAAATGTCTCCAACACCAAGCCACTTAGGGTAAGGTTCAAAAAGCGTTCATAAACCTGGAACATGGTACATAAAGACTATTTTGTAGTGTGTTCATATTTGGCTTATTTCATGAGTTTAATCCTTGAATGTTATTAGGACAAATAGCTATAGCTTGCTATTGATGGAGAGCTCAAATCCAAAACAAAACTCAAGCTTTAAATGACGCTTCTCACAAATGGTACAACCATGGTACAACCCAACGAATGCAGTAAAAAGGAGGGGCCTGTTTATTACATTTTTTGTGGTGTGCAGACACTTCATGTTTAAAACTCGCTACGTTTCATAGTTAGTTTACTAAAGATATGTCAATCACATCTAAATTCGTGTCTCTAATAAAAATAATAATAATTAAAAAAAAATGAGTGGAGACAAAAAGTATTCGTTGAAAGTGCCTAGTCTTCCTTCCCCCTGGACTATTTGAATCTGTTAGATTAACAACGGTTGCGTTGGAGAGGTGGCTGCAAAGGGCTCCTTGCACGTAACTACTTCCTCAGCGCAGTCTCATCCCAAGAAGTCATATACTGACGTCTTGGGACGTCTTTTGACCATACGTCAATATCCGCCTTTTTAGGGTACCCTTAAACGTCGGTTAGATGACGTTATCGGATCCTAACTCTACCCCAGACCTAAACCTACCCCTAAACCTACCCCGTCACCTAACTGACGTTAAAGGTAAAGCGTCAGTTGTATGACGTCCCAGGATCGTCATTTACCGACGTTTAAGGGTACCCTAAAAAGGCGGATATTGACGTATGGTCAAAAGACGTCCCAAGACGTCAGTATATGACTTCTTGGGATGAGACTGTGTTAACTTCCTTACCGGAAATGCGGCCTCGTCTTTTCCGGCACTATTCTACACTATGAGATGAGATGTTTACAAGAGTTGCCGAAACTTACAATAACGGACGTATATCGCCTTTGTAAGTCCTCCTCCAAATCACCTACCAGCAAATTAGAGAGAAGGGCTTTAAAATGTATGCCTCTTCATATATCCACGGATATGAAGGTAAGTCTATATATCTCAAACTTTATGGCTTACGTTAGTTTGCTAGCTTACATTAGGCTAATAAACAACCCCGGGCTGACAGAATATGCGTGTTATAATGCTGTTCTGTTTTCTAGTAGGCGGAAAATGTCTACGTTGTGTATGTACGCCTTCAAACCGGAAGAGAGCGAGTCGTATTTACCCGTTGCGGACATGACGTCAAGTTGCTATGTGCAAGGAGCCCAGTGAGGTAGGCATCTTTAAAAAAAAAAAAAAAAAAAACCTACGTTGTGATTGACATGATTAGATGAACATGCATCTTCCGAAGTGTAGGTTTACAAGTCCTTTACAAGTAAAAAAAAAAAAAAAAAAAAAATTCACTTCAGCAGCACAAACAAGGCCGTTTACAGTTTTTCACAGTCGCTAGGACCCATTTTTCAATACTTAAGTCACTTTTTCAAAACTCTTCACACAGTGAGCACAACAGAAGTATATGTGGGCTAATCTGTGGATCATTTATCATTGCTTTGGCACAAAATGCATTCAATGACTACATCTTTCAAATTACATGAATTCTTTTCTCACTTCGACACAACAACCGCCAAAACTCTGTGTACCTACAGGCCAATTTGCACATGCTTACACACTGTTTTCAAAACTGTTAAACTTATGTTCAAAACAATAACATAATACAAAACTGAATAATTATAAGACAGCATTTTGCCACATTTCTACAGTATTGTAATGAAATATATTTAGAATCTAAAAATTAAATGGTATAAAAACAATTGGACCAACCACAGCTGATTCCTATTGTATCTGTATCGGTGGATGGTGTGTATACAAATTGTTGTACTTTGGAATTACCACAAAAACATAAAATATAACAACTGCATGATGTCTGATTCATTCTAGTAACATATATTGCAGTGAATTCTAAACAGTAGAGAGGTAGAAGAAAGAAAGCATTTACATAGGAAAACATTGTATAAAGTTACCTGTTGTTAGTGTTTTTTATGTTATTGTTTTGTGGGTGATAAAGTGTGTTTGTTGGCTGTCAACCTTTGCTAGTGTTATGGAAGAATGTGTTGATTTGAGATATGTATGAAGTGATTTGGTAGTTTTAGTGCATTTTGAATGTGAAATGAACTGCTGTGCCGAGCTGAAAGTTGGTTAGGAGAACTGTGTGAAGAGTTTTGAAAAAGTGACTTAAGTATTGAAAAATGGGTCCTAGCGACTGTAAAAAACTGTAAACGTTCATACGATTAGCCTCCACAAAGTGATGCGTTCTTGTTTATTTAATTCTCCCTCTGCTGGAGTATATAGATACTGCACACGCCTGCACATTCTTATTTTATGGAATATTTTGCTTTTAAACGTAACAGTAATTAGATTTAGAGCTCAAAGATTGTGAACCAAATCTAAGATCCTAGCAAAATGTGATTGTGTGGATTTGTCATTTGTCATCATCAGTGATTTATGATTAGATAAAAAAGTAAAACAATTTTTAATTTGGATGGAACTGGCAGCGGATTTTAACTTTGTTCATTCTCCCAGACTGGTTCTCTGAGAATATGGTTTTATATACAGTATATATTTGCAGGTCGAGGAGCCAGGCTGCAGAGTTGCTCTAACATCACTGAGCCTTTGTGAAAACACAAAACCAGGGCTACAGATATAATAGTGTAAAAGCTCTGGATAAAAAGCATTTGTCAAAATGTGCTGTAACTGCTGTTAGTCCAGTGGTTAAACCGGTATGACTGTAGGTACAAACCCACCAAGAGCTGATCCACGAAATAACACTATTGTGCCCTTGAGCACTTAATGTCAGCTTGCTTCAGGTGGATTAAAAAAGTAATACGTTTGCAATAATAAACTAGATTTAGCAGTATTGCAAATGACAGTTCATGAAAATATACTTTGAGGAGGAAAAACAACCTTTTTATTTAAACAATCTGATAATTCAATACAAAAAAGTAATTATTTGAATTTCATCTTTTGGCCGAGATCTCAATCATCTTCTGTCCTTAAGTCCTCATGTCTGGGACAGAAGATATAGAGGCTTGGGAACACTGTTCATATTGCAGTAACACACAATTTCCTATTTTAGATCTTCAGATGAGCTTAAAGATCTTTTTCTAATGACTAACATTATTTGATCAGGGTTTTAGTTTACACAAACCATCATTTCTTAAGGCTCCTCAAAATATTTCAGTCTGGCTTGACTGTGTTGTGATGGCAGTGCATATTGGACTGAACTATTGGCACTGGCAGTGAAGCAGAGTCTGGGACAATCACAGTATTCTGGACAATCACGATATAGGTCTGTTCCTGTCAGAACGCCAAATGTTTTCTTGCTTGTGAGTGTGAGCCAGTCTTTGCTAAAGGATCGAGATCGAGGATAGAATACATTTATTTCACATCTACATTATCTCATTTGACAAGATGAAAATGTGTTAATCGTCTGCAGCAGTAGCAGCAGCATTTATCGCAGGGGGTCGAAGTGACAATTGGATACAGATCAGAATATCACAGACCATGGCAGTCCAAAAAGGCTGAAGAAATGGTCAGAAAATGCGCATGGTTGACATTTTTAAAGGACAGTTTAGTGTTAAATGGGTAAAACCAACTGTAAGTTGACCATACTGATGTAAGCACTTGGTGTACAACCATCGTTTAAAAACATTAATGTAAATTTGACAAGTTTTTAAGATTGAAATCGATATAGCACTGAATTTGCGTTCAGCAGAATGAATACAGATGGAAATAGAGGTCATTATGGCTATGTTTGTTCATAACACTGGGACATGGTACATAATGTACAGGGACATATAGACTATTTTGTAGTATGTTCATATTTGGCATATTTCATGAGTTTAATCCTTGAGTGATATAATGCATATTTTTTATAATTATAAAATAGAACTGCAATGCGGTAATACACTGCATTGTTGCCAAATTCGGTTCACACATCACTGCTGTCCTGTTAGTTATACTACAACACTTATTTTGGGGAAAATGTATTTTTGCATATTTTTTATGATTTTTATGTATGAAAAATATTCAATAACTTCGCTGTAATACACTGCATTTTTGCCAAATTCAGTTCATACATCACTGATGTCCTGATGGTTATACAATTTACACAAAAATACATTCATCCAAACTAAGTGTTGTAGTATAATTAACAGGACAGCAGTAATGTGATAATTTAATTTTGGATCAATGCAGTGTATTACAATGAAGTTATTGAATATGGTTTTAACTAAAAATCATAAAAAATATGCAAATATATATATTTCCAAAATAAGTGTTGTAGTATAAGCAACAGGACAGCAGTGATGTGTGAATTTAATTTGGTATCAAGAGTGCATTACAGTGAAGCTATTTAATATTTTTTATAAATAAAAATCATAACAATTACCGGTATACAAAAATATATTTTTCCAAAATAAGTGTTGTAGTATAACCAACAGGACAGCAGTGATGTGTGAACTGAATTTTGCAACAATGCAGTGTATACAATATAATCTCTACAAGTACAAGTTCAATACAATATAATCTCTAGTGTTATTACAACAGATTTTTTTTCCAAACACACAGTCTGCGCAGATCCAGAGACACAATAGCAGAGCGGATCTTATGCGTGATTCAAAATGTACAAATGTATCGGACCCATTTCAATTCTGCACAGAATGCTGTATTTTAAAGTGATATGGTGGAGATTATGAGGTGAAACGATTTAGCAGGAAACTGCGGCTTTACCAAGCTCAACAGCTCTGACTGAGCTGCGATATAAACAAAACGCTATTGACTATTTTTTAAAAAGGGGAGGAGCTGGTCGATATGTGTCGCCCTGTCTTCCTGTTTCAGTGAAAATTACGTTTTCACGTAATGCGCTGTGCGTTTCAAGGCATTTCAGTGGGCCTTTAAACGTGTTAGCATGAGACTTGTGGTTGAATTTTTAAATTATATCCAGGAAAGTGAATAAGGAGCTCCAAGCAACTGATTTCATCAAAAGACTAGAAACTGCCCCTTGATTTACTATTAGTTTGGTGGAACGTCAAAAAAACCTGGATTATAGTTCACTGGAGGTGCAGAAGGACTTGACTGTAGCTTGGTGGAGGTTCAAAAAGATCTGGATCGTAACTTAGTGGAGGTGCAGATAGGACTGTATCATAATTTGGTGGAGGTGCAGAAGGACTTGGGTTGTAGTATACTGGAGGTGCAGAAGGACTTGGGTTGTAGTATACTGGAGGTGCAGAAGGAATTGGGTTGTAGTATACTGGAGATGCTGAAGGACTTAGAACGTAGTTCGTTGGAGGTGCAAAAGGGTCTTGTTGGCCCCAAAGCACAATATTGTTGTCAATCATGTAAGGCACATCTCTGTTTATGTAACTGACTGCAACATGTCTTGACTGAGTGAACACAACAGAAAGAACATCATTATTGCGTTTACAGTTTTTTACAGTCGCTAGGACCCATTTTTCAATACTTAAGTCACTTTTTCAAAACTCTTCACACAGTTCTCCTAACCAACTTTCAGCTCGGCACATCAGTTCATTTCACATTCAAAATGCACTAAAACTACCAAATCACTTCATACATATCTCAAATGAACACATTCTTCCATAACACTAGCAAAGGTTGGCAGCTAACAAACACACTTTGTCACCCACAAAACAATAACATAAAAAACACTAACAACAGGTAACTTTATACAATGTTTTCCTATGTAAATGTTTTCTTTCTTCTACCTCTCTACAGTTTAGAATTCACTGCAATACTAGAATGAATCAGACATCATGCAGTTATTATATTTTATGTTTTTGGAGTAATTCCAAAGTACAAAAAATTGCATACACAACATCCACCGATACAGATACAACAGGAATCAGCTGTGGTTGGTCCAATTGTTTTTATGTCATTTAATTTTTTAGATTCTAAATATATTTCATTACAATATTACTGTAGAAATGTTGCAAAATGCTGTCTTATTCAGTTTTGTATTATGTTATTGTTTTGAACTTAAGTTTAACAGTTTTGAAAACAGTGTGTAAGCATGTGCAAATTGGCCTGTAGGTACACAGAGTTTTGGCGGTTGTTGTGTCGAAGTGAGAAAAGAATTAATGTAATTTGAAAGATGTAGTCATTGAATGCATTTTGTGCCAAAGCAATGATAAATGAGCCACAGTTTAGCCCACATATACTTCTGTTGTGCTCACTGTGTGAAGAGTTTTGAAAAAGTGACCTAAGTATTGAGAAATGTGTCCTAGCGACTGTAAAAAACTGTAAATGGGATGCGGTGACACCTAGTGGCAGCTGTTAGATCACTTGGACGTGGCTGTGTTTACAAGAGGTAAAAACGATATAAATACTGTTCGTTTTCTCACACAAACCGCTCGTTTCGTGTCTTAGGCCATCAATGTGTACTTACATTTACGAGTCATTAAATCATGTTTAATTTGGACTTCTCTGTGTATGCTCTTTGAGGTGGTGACCATAGACCTGCATTATATGACTGACAGACAAGAACGGTTTGACCTAAAAATATCAAAATTGAAACTACAGCGGAAACAAACACCTACATCTTGGATGCCCTTGAGGTAAGCTAAAACATATCAAAAATTTATTTCAAAGTGAACTATCCCTTTAATCAACCAATCAGAGTGGATATGAAAACGAAGTCACTTGTTACTGTCAAAGCAGTTAAATACACATAATGATGAGAAATCAAATGGGTTACATTCTGTCTCCATGAAAGTACTTACAAATCCAACAATATCATTGTCGGCTGATGCATAGAACCATCATTAAACAAATGTTTTTTCTGTCAGGCTAATTTTGTGATTTATTTAAAAGAAGAGCTAAGGCTGGTTTTCAGTAAAAAGTGTCATTCCTCACACAAAGCTACCATTATTATAAGTCTTAGAATAAAAATAGCTGGAATGGACAAATGTTTTAAATTTTTATGCTTTTTTGTGTGTAATTTTGCAGAATGAAATTCCCAGTCCTCATTAATCTTCATTATATTGAAGGATGTTCTATATAATTTCCCCTTTTGTGTTCCACAGTAAAGGAGCGCCTATACAGTATAATATGGGTATGGAACGGCATGAGGGCAAGTAAACAGTGTTAGAATTTAATTTTGTTTTCAATTTTTTTTTATTTATTTAAGACAAGAATTTTTTAACCTCATCAGAGTTTTACCTTCATCCTGCAGCAATCACAGGAAGATGAGGTAACGATAACAGAGACGATGAAGACCAGAACATCACAGACAACCAAGAGAATAAGAGTCACACCCTGAGTGAGTATAGACAATATGATTATAAGCACATTTTTATTAGTCATAAATAGAAATCTGTCTGTCAGAAATGGACATCATGACTTTATTGTAGAGCTTAGGTTAAAGTTGAAACCACTTTTATAGTTTTTATAACACTTTTGATGTAAGTTTGGCAGATATATTTTACTTTTGTGAGATTCAAAGCAAGACGTCTAATACAGACACTTGTCAAGACAGTGAAATGGGATGGAGATAACAGATGCTATGGCATCGAAACAGTTCAGAAATTGTGAGATTCTGAGCTGAAATGGGGAAAAGACCGTTTAGATAAAAAAAAATTTAAAACATGATGCATATACTTTAAATAGGCACAGTGAAATGTAAAATATTTTCTAGATATTCATACTAACCCTAAATGTGTTACGTTTGCATGCAGCTGATACCGTCACAGATCCGGTTAAAACTGACTACAGTGAAGAAAATGAACACTATTAGTATTTGTTCATTGCATAATGTTGGCCTGGTGTTGAAATAAAAATACATACAATTAAACATGCCCAGAGGAGATACAAAAATCCTGTCCAGATTGTTAAGACAATCATCCCTATACCTATTGATATTTCCAAAACCTGGAAGATATAAAACAAGTCAGCTTCTGATTCCTCATTTCCCCCAATTTAGAATTAGCATGTAGCAGAAAGAAAAAATGAAAGTCTTTTACCCCCAGGGCCTTTGGGCTGATCGTCATGAATTTAGACACCACACGCTGAACAAATAGTGACGCTGGCTGCTGCAAAAAGCTGGTCACATCATCATCACGTCTAGGCATCTTTAAACACACTGAGAGAGATATGTGTTGGGATGGGGATTGTATGAAAGTTTAGAATTTGATGCACGGTAACAAGCTGATGTACTCTCAAAAATATACTAAAATTGTTTCCAGTTTATTACGCCTATACAGAAATTAAAGGTATGTTTTTGTCTTTACTGTCAGTCAAAGTGAAATCAATGTGAAGAGGAACCAAATGTCACTGTGAACATTCTCCGAGCGGTAAATCTGGATTAACTGGAAGAGTTGCTCAGATGACACACGAGAAGCTAATCTGGGGAAGACAGTTGGTTAGATTTAGCTTTGTTTTTTCCCAATGCAACATAAAAGTATAAACTAAAGATAACGGCACAGGGGATTTCACTATTTTCTTGTGGTCCAAAACAAAGATATGAAGGAGCATGGTCACCTGATCCTGCATGGCACAACATAAAATCTGCACGAATTTACAAAACAACTATCTGTACATGATATGCTCATGCAAAAATCAACGTAAGAGCACAATAAGCAAAATAAAGAGGATTGATATGTGATAGTTTCCACTGGTATTCTATTCTAGCTTACCTAACACACAAAGACAGACAACAGAAGTGCAGAATACTCACACTAAGTAACAATATTTCAGCCCCAACTTAGAATCCATTCATATGTGAAGAAGGAAATGAGTCATTATTGATGTTGTCGGTGTATTTGTCTTGAGCCAATTTCATTTTGTTTTTGTTTTTCTTAGTAAGAAGTCTCAAGACTCCACCTCCACAAAATATGAAGAGAATGGTTCTTAAACGTCACACTGTTTCAAGATGTAAACATTGAGTGAATTCAGGTTATAAACTGTAGGATGTTATAACATAAGAACAAATCGAAGTTTAAAAAAAAGACTGGTTGATCTTGAGGCATTTAGAATCAAAAGAGAAATTAGCATGGCACATTTTGCAGTCCAGGAAGTAATTATAATCAAGTTTGAGTTTATCGCTGCTTCTCTGTGGTGTCAGAATGGCCGAGCGGTCTAAGGCGTCAGACTCAACAAGTTATGATTCAGTGTCCGAGCCTTCTGTTCTCCGGATGGAGTCGTGGGTTCAAATCCCACTTCTGACACAAGGATTTTGGAGTGACAGGACTAGAGGACCCAGCTTCAATGACAGGATTTAAATAGGAGAGTTTTCTAAGATCAAGATATGCAATAACTGATCAATGATGAAATGGTTTTTGATTTGTTAAAATATAACACAGTACAGAAAATTGGCTTTATTTTTATTATGTTAATCATTATATTTAAATAGTTAAATGCTGGAATAGAAACACAAAATAATAAAGTCATGTGACATTATGTTTAGAACCTATTTTTGACCTCTATCCATCTACACGTATAGCCCAGATACATGCAGAGAAGTTATGAACCACAAGGGGGCATCCCTGTACAAAGATAGACATTTTTGAGCAATAAGTATTGCAATCTCAGCTTGGTACCAATTACCTGAAGTAACTGCTATAAAAAAGCTAAACAATAATTGAAAAAATGAATAATGAATCCAGACCATAATGTGAAAAAAAATCCTGTTATATATAAAATGTAAAAAAACATTTTTTTTCTGATTGTCACTATGCCAAAGTAACACAAATGGTCGTTTTCATCTTTTACGACTCTCTGACTTCAACACAGAACAATCGTATAGCTGTTAAGACATCTCATTTGTTGAAAAGGATACTTGATTTTTGATACAAGAATTGTGATCTTATTTTTTTTATAGATTCAAGTGTTTTGAATGACTCTGAATTCCCCTAATGTTATTGCAATAATAATAATAAATAATTCCTTTTTCATCATCAATGGTATTAGTATTCAGACATAGTACTTCATAGTTGTTTTCTTGTTAATTTTTAAATAAAACAAATTGATTTAATCTTTGTCCACCTTAACTGTATTACTCCATCAATAAAAATAAATAAAATGAAAAAAACATTTTGTTTCAGTCCTCATTTGCCACAACACAGCACAGTTTAAATGACACATTTTGATAAAAAAACATAAGTGACCAGTTACAGCTGTGATGTGCAATATGACGGACCTCCAGTAGGTATTAAAAATGTCTTCAGATGAAGGATCTAAACAAAACTGAAGGATGATACAACAGAAATATATTGACTATAAGTACTGTAAAAACTACAATGAATGATACATTTTGGGTCTTGAAACAGTTTGTATAACAGACGGGTCATTGGCTTAAAAAAAGTTTGTGAAATCCTGAGTTAGAACCCCTAAAATGTAAATGTAATTAAATATTTTCCTTACAATATGTTATTTGTCATCCAATCTATTGTTTTAAAACAACCCAGTCAAGCAGGGGGACAACTACCAATGAAATTTAAATTAGGATTTGATTATTATGCAATAAAATATTATAAACTTACTATGGGTTGGCTGGGAGTCAGAGTGGGGTCAAGGGTCTGTAAAGGTTCATCCCTGCGGTACAACCAATGCCTACTCAGGCTGTTGAGAGGTTGGGGTAGTTTTACCAAGACATTCCTTTTTGTTTTCCCATTAGGCCTAATAATAACACCATAATACTTCTTTCAAATCATCATGCTCATCCTCACCGCGAGTTCTTTCTCTTCTCTAATGGTTTATTTGTAGACCACCCAAAAGCCAATGAACCCCTCCCCTTCTCATTAATATTCATGTTCCAGCGTCGTTCCGAAGATATTATTGGCTAGGAAAAAAGCCGGTCGCGTGAGAGTGTACGGATGAAATAACCTGTCAATCTCAACAAGGGCGGGATGTGCCAAGCCCAGATATATGTAAAAATACCATTCACACGCTCTCAGTGGCTGTGACACGAGAGAAGGGGCATTTCGAAATATCATATTCAAATCAGTCTCCGGCGAGGGACGGAAGAAGTGCACAGTTTGAACAAATGGAGGAAGATAGCAATGAACAGATGAAACCACTCTTAACCACAGTAAGCTCAAAGTTATTTGTTGTTGTCTCTTTAGAGTTGAGAGTTTGGATGCCTAGAGCGTTTCGGCGCGCTTTATTTCAAAGAAAGAAAAGGGTCGTGGATGGGGGTAATGGATGGTGGGATTGGTTTAAAGCATCACTTTCTCTTGGTTGTTAACGACCCAGGATCATCCACGTTGTCTTAGTGGACGTGAAATGTGTTTGTTTTGAGATTGTATTGCTGTGGAAATGTACTTTCATTGTTTTGGGGTGATCACGCTGCTGCCAGGAAGTGTCGTTCAGATCATTGCGTCACAATAACGGTGAAAGACGAGCGCATTAGACTCTCTTCTCTCTCCTCTCTCTCTCTCTCTCTCTCTCTCTCTCTCTCTCTCTCTCTCTCTCTCTCTCTCTCTCTCTCTCTCTCTCTCTTTTCTCTCTCTCTTCTAGATAAAAATAATTTGAAGTATTTATAAACATACAGAAACACATACACGTTATTTTGTTGTGTTTTATTTTCCTCCTTCAAAAGAATGTCCTCGTCTTTTTGTGCCACATTTTGAAAATACTGTATAGCAACATACTTAGCAATAATGAGTGTTTATTCTCTCTCTATATACATTTAGTTTTTAGCTGAGATGATCTGCTGTTTATGTCACCGTCACATTTCCCTTTTATAGTGATGTACTATTCCAGAAAAAAAGTCCTAATCACATAATCACTTTCAGAATATGAACATTTAAGATTGAAGTCCACTAATTTTTATCACTTGTTATGTTTGTCAAGATAGGAGGACTATTATAAAATGGCAAATAGGACTATTATTAAATGTCAACCCAGTTAACATGAATTTCGTATATTAAACTCTCTCTCTCTCTCTCTCTCTCTCTCTCTCTCTCTCTCTCTCTCTCTCTCTCTCTCTCTCTCTCTCTTCTTCTCTTCCTTCTGCTATTACTGTTTACGTGTATTTGTAAGTGTGCACTTCCTCCCCCTCTCTCTCTCAAATTGAAATTCAAAATGTGCTTTATTGACATTTAACATGACAGGTGTTACAATGTAGCATGATGTTTACAATGAATCTAGAACACGCATAAGACATACATGTACAAATACACACATTAAAAAAGAGAAAATAGAACAAATTCCTTATTCCTATTTCCATGTAGTCATAATGACTTTAGTATTTTCTTTCGCTTCACAAATTATTTGTCATCAGTAGATAAGACTACTAACAGCCTAGATGCACATTCAGTTCATGTGTGTATATTGAAATAAGGACAGTACTACATCACTTATTTAAAGTAACAGTAACAACTATTAAGTAAAGGAACAGTATGAATATTGTCACTTAATATAGTTAAAGGGATACTATACCTAAAAATTAAAATTAGCCCATGATTTACTCACCCTCAAGTCATCCTAGGTGTATATGACATTCTTCTTTCAGATTCAGACGAATAAAATCGGAGTTATATTAAAAAATGTCCTGGCTCTTCCAAGCTCTATAATGGCAGTGAATGGCTGTTTCTGTTCTATCTATCATAAAAGTGCATCTATCCATCTTAAAAGTGCATCTATCCATCATAAAATGTGTATTTTATGATGGATAGATGGATTTGATCTTTTATCATGAAAACAGAAACAACCATTGATTGTATTTGTCTGAAAGAAGAATGTCATATACACCTAGTATAACTGAAGGTGAGTAAACCACGGGTTAATTTTCATTTTTGGGTGAACTATCCCTTTAAGTGTGAGCATATTAGCTCATATAAGTAAATGCATACAATGCTTGTAAATTAAGTAGTAACATCTTAAGTGGAACACTAAATTGCAGTAAGCAGTGGCTGAGAGTTTATTTTAATTGACATATAAATTGTCAGTGTGAATATGTTACATTTGTTTTATCTTTTCAAAGTGTGTAAAGCATAACATAAGGGCTTATGTTTTCATATAAACAGTAACCAGTGGGCCCTCGCTACAATGAATTTTTTTCTTTATTTACAGTTTTACTCTTAAAGTATTGGTAATACTTAAAGATAACAGTCTCTGACTTGCTACCATCATTCTCTTGTGGTTTTCCCTCAATTGTCAGTCTCATGTTGGTGCAGGTATGTTGTCTGTATTATGTAATGATGATTAAGGTTCAAATGGCAAATCTGAATTAGACTGGGAATTCAGATAAGGAAATGCTTGTACGTTATTGCATAAGTATTTATATTGTTTAGATGTTGTTAAACAAATAATAATCGGAACATTTTGGAATGTCCAGAGTTCCTGTTGTGTAACAAAGAGCCTTGTTTTAATTTCCTCCTGTTGCTTAGTTCACTACTCATCACTCAGGTGTCTTCAGGACAATGATGCTCCTCTTCTGTTCTCTGCCGGGACTCTATCGAGAATATTGGCAATGAGGGAAGATTTCATGGTTAGTTGAGAGTGTGTGGTAATGTTACAGCACTGGTTCAGAATGGAAGATTAGACAGGAAGTTTGTCATTGTTCTCTGGGTGGAGGATCAGCAGCTCGCGGGGCCACAGGGGGCACAGCCGTACGCTCAGCAGGTTTAGAGTAGCTGGGGACAGTAGGATCAAGGATGAGGCTCTGTCTGTGACCTATCAGTGTACAGTAGTCAACACTGTTGCTCTGTTAAAGGTACAATATGTAGGATTTTTGCAGTAAAATATCCAAAAACCACTAGGCCAATGTTATATATATATTTTTTAGTTGATTACTTACAATATCCCAAATGTTTCCAACTATTTGTAAATTGTGATAAAATTGCGATTTTAACCAAGGAAATGGGGCGTGTGAGCAGGGGTGAGGAGTCGCCAGTCAATGGCGTCATATCCGGTTACCCCAGTTTCCGCCAGGTTTGACCTCGTACTGCCATAGTAACATGGAGACAGACGTTGACAACTGGGTTATGCCTGTTATGCCTAGCAGGAGCTCACGCTGTTGTTTTGTTCAAACATTATGGACCATGGCAAGCAGACTTTGAGACAAAAAGAGGACTAAAATGAAGATCAACATCTTTCGAGATGCCGAGAGCTTCACGTCTGCGACTAACTTCTACTTGACAGAGATGCGAGTGTTGCATGTTACTTTATTAGACAGGTGAGCAAATGTACATTAAACTAATCAATGTTATTTAGTTCAACATGATGAAATGTTAGAATATGATCTGTATGTTATTCTAATGTTGATCTAGCTTACTTAGTCTCATACAGCCAACAAACAACCTAACTAACAACATTCAACACACTCAAATGCCGTTTAGTGTGATAGTGTAAATGTTAAAGCAAGTGAAACAGCGCTGCGTTACCTCAAGTTTAATTAGTCTAATAAACTGACCTGTGTGAGTATTAATTCAGCACTTGCGTGTAGTTCGGTAGAATGAAATGTCCTTATTCTTTTATATTCGCGGGTACCCGTGTTGTGTGTGGCGCTGGTATACGTCTAGCAATCGCTCCCTGCTTTCATACCACATTTTAAAAACATTAATGTATTCACTCATCCATAAAATATCCATCAGCTTGACGACAAGATCCATGTCATCAATATACGTCTTTGTTATTGTATGAGGTTAGCGACCCCTGGTGGTGGAAAATCCTGCATATTGTTCCTTTAACTCACAGCTAATTCACAAGTCTTTCTGGTTCCATTTGTTTACATATGTTGAGAGTGATATCTCAGAATTGATCAGACGTAATGTTGGTACAATGGTCTACATGTGCGTTAACTATAGGCCTAGAGAGACTCTGGAAACATTTTATTTTGAGGGATAATCTGCAGAATAGATTTAAATGTAACAGAATACTGAAATTTTATTTTGGATCACAAATGTTTACTAAATGACAAAAAATATTTCATAAATGAGCGTGAGTGGTGAGATTTTCATATAGATTCTCTATAGAATCTTAAATCACATGTAAAAACAGTCAGCATTCCTTCAGAAGTGGGTTTTCTTGTTTCACATTTTTGTGCCGTAAAAGATTTTGTTAATCTTAGATGAGAGTTTGAGAGTGTTCAGCAGTGCAAAGTCTGTTTGCCAATGCCTAGTATTAGTTTATGGTAACACTTTACAATAAGGTTCAATTTGTTAACATTAGTTAACTATATTAGTTAGCATGAACAATGAAAAGTACTTCTAAAGCATTTGTTAATATTAATAAATGCTAATTTCAACAATTAGGCTACTAATACATAATTGAAATCAAAAGTTGTTTTTGTTAATATTATTAACTAATATTAACAAATATTAATAAATAATACTGTAACAAATGTATTGCTTATTGTTAATTAGCTAATGTAAACTAATGGAACCTTATAGTAAAGTGTTATCAAAATTAATAATTGAATATGTTACTTCAGTATTTTTTTCACAAATCGCTGCAATAGATTTAGATAGTTTGATGTAACGAGCCAGACCACAACCAGATAAAGAAAATATGTCCATGTACCCACTCCCCATGCAAAGCTCACTGTCTGGTGTACAACTGAAATATCACAAATGTACATATCACAATATGTATATCGCAACAACTTGCGATAACTGAATGATTTTAATACAATACCACTGTTTCTACATCGGAAGCAACCGACGCAACGCAATGAAAGACTTTGCCAGAATTTGCGATTATAATGGCTGCATCTGAAAGCTTTAAAATGCTGCTTTCGGAGGATTCATTCCAAGGTAGCTATAAGGCTTCAATTCAGTCAGAATCCAATGTTAGCTTCACTTCCTGTCTCCTGAGATACCTTCATCTGATCGATTATTAAGATATTCATATATGTGTCCTTCGCTGCCTTTGATATCCCACAATCCTGTGTGTTCCATTCTGTGGCAGTTGAGCTAAAAAATAAAGATGGCATCTGATCTGAAAGTGACGTTTGGTTGTCAGTTTGTGTGCAAAAGTAAGTTTTTTGACCAACATTTTCCACTTCTGATGTAATTTCGACTTTCTAGTGATACAATTAGTTACTTTTAAATATTCACTTAGTTATCACCAAAGCTCTCTTTATTTTGTTATAGATCATTAAACTATTACATTGCAACAGAAGTCTGTCTGAAATCAGTTTCGTGTGGTACATTCATGCACAAACCTGCTTCGCTGCGAAGTCATTGCCTGATAGGACAAGCTTTTAGACGCAGCCAATCAGTGATGCTGTCTACACTCGACAAATCCCTGACAGTAAACCGATGCCTCGTTCTATTTCTGACATACTCCAAGCACTTGCTACTTCTGACATGAAGGACGAATGGATTTGGAATATTTGTAGACAGTGTATTGTAGACAGTCTCAAGTTGTTGTGGCGCAGAGAAAAATGGCCGGATGGAAAATAAATGGATGTGTTTCCAAAGGATTCATCCATTGGGTCTTATGACAGCAGCCTAATCATCCTGCTGCGGTTTGTCATTTAATGTTAATCAAGAGGAGAAAAGGGAAGTCACTCACCTCTCTTGACTGAATAACTTTTGTAACTTTAATATTCAGTGTATATTTACTTAATTCATACAGTGAAGACTAAGCAGTGCTTTATTTTTCACGTTGGATAATTTAATTTAAGTTGTAG
This sequence comes from Chrosomus eos, assembly GCA_036326025.1. NCBI lineage: Eukaryota > Metazoa > Chordata > Actinopteri > Cypriniformes > Leuciscidae > Chrosomus > Chrosomus eos. Next base: position 8,976,392 of record CM070831.1, read on the forward strand.
TTCTTGCTTGAATGCTACTGTAAATAAACCTAATGTAGGCCTACCTTAAAAGAATAAGCAAATGTGGGGAATGTAATTGGTTAACTTTAGCAAACGCTCAGTAGCACATCAAAATACAATATTCGCTTATTAATCAGTGAATTCTTGAAGCATACACTTATATGGTTTGTCTGAAAGAAAATTCTTAGAAACAAATGTAACAGTGGTTCCTCCTAGAATAGAACGGGACTTTTTTATTTTTATTATTCTTCAATGAATTCCCCATCATTCATACAGACTGCACAACTTTAATTACAGGCATTAACAGCTTCACTGGCGGAATGGCACGTGTTCCTACAAAGGTCACACTGTTGTCGGCTGAATCCTTCCTCTTCATGAGCATAGTATCAGTGTGTGCAGCTTAGTAGCATTGTGTCTGTGTGATAGCAGCATTTGTTCTCTTTTACACATTTGATATAACAACTTTTACTGGACTTTTTTTTTTCTCTGACACCTTTATATTGCAGGAACTCTTTAGTCCAACTGTACATTTGTCTAAAACTAAAAACTCTCCCTTTACTTTTATAACACACCCTTTATGGTCATCATAGTTTCTCACAAAATATTAACTAATAACTGATTTATGGAATGAAAAGAAATCATAGAAAAGAAGTCTACGTGCATTGATTTATTTTGATTCTTATAATAACGAAAAAGGTGTGGACACTGTAAATAAGAGATTGATTGTGCTACACAGGATTATATTGTAATCATATAGTAGCCTATATTGCTTTTTGCCCTTTAACACCTTAGGGCAATGGGATTCTGTCCTTGCTTCCCAGCGCTCAGGCCATGTATAGCTCCAGTGCTCGTGGAAAAACACATGCACACTCACAACAACACACCCTCACACACTGAAACGTCTCTCGGATATAAATATCGGTGCTTGTTTAGGTCTTTGCAACCGGGAGTGAGACCCGTCTGACGTCAGCGTAAGAACTGTGCACTGGCAGAGTCTTACCTAGTAGTCAGAGTGACAGATCTTGGTAGAAGCAGACTGCCATTTTTAAGGGAAGTGTGTGGAGACTTCCTCTTCCTCAGATCCTGATTGTAGCTTGTCATTCATTTTTGCTTTTAAGTAGCCTAAATATTTGAATGCTTCAGGTTGATCTTTTGATCTTTGGTTTTAACGTCTTTATTTAGGGGACCATATTTATGAGCTATATAAATTATAATCAGTATCTCCGGACCTGAGCGTCTGCTTTATTAAAGCTTTTGTGCAGTTTGATTTTTCTCCAAGTGATGAAGTTTTAAAGTTCCTCCCCAGGGTCTATGAAAAATGCAGGACTTCTGGGGAGATGTTGTGAATTTGAGGACCACCAGAGGAGCTACGATATTCTCGGTATGTTTTTCTTTGACTCACTGACTTTTGTGTATCTGACCTAATGGAGTTTTTACACTAGTTTTTTTACGCTAGTTTTGAGCTTGGCATATGACTCAGATTCTGCGTAGCTCATCAAATATGCTTTGGCTTGGACGCTTGGTGCAAGGGTTTTGTTTCAAAATATTGCCTTAAGAACACAGTATAGTGTGTTTAGTAGAGCTGCACGATTAATTGTTAAAAGATCGCAGTCTCATTCCTAAATGACAATTCGTCTGTCTATTAAACATTTGACAAAATCACACCAGAACATTCAAATCTGCGTTGACGCTGCCGATGAGCCAGAGACAGCAGTTGTCAAAAGTATTCGCTTCACAAACAGTCTTCGTCGCCCACAGTATCATTATTTCTGTGTTACAAAGTAAGTGTCACAAAACTTTGATAAAAATGTATAATTCAAATACAAACACTGATGTCTTTCTGAAGGAATCAAAATAGAGAATTTAATCATTCGTTCAGGAGATTTGTTCAAAACAATTCTGATTCATCAAGTAATGAAAACAAGTGAAATAAGTCATTGAATCATCATTCAAACCGATATTTTAAAACTATTCATTCAGCTTCATTAAACGGTTTACATATAAAGCAGCAATTAACATTTAGTCAGAACCTATTGTAAATTACATGTTATTTTGTTTAGTTGTCTGTTCAGAATCGTGGGAGGATCGTGTGTGATCCCTATTTATCCAAAATTGTGTTTAGTTTGACATTTAATTTTCATGAGATTGAAATTTGGTGGCATTCGGATGAAAAAGGGCAAAGCGTGTCACTGGTCTCAAGACACCTTGCCTGTCGCGTGTTGTTACGGTAAATTCTAAGTCCACATTGTACCCTTTGCTGTGTTTTGCCCTTTGGGATGATATCTGATGCCATGGCACTCAGGAATGCTTGGACAGTGGCCCATGCTGAGACAGATCCACCGTGGGGTTTTTTTTTATACACGGTACTGTACTGGAATGTACAGGAAGAAAACATTTTTATCTTACAGCATAATATAGTCTATCATACTTTGATACACTTTGATTCCAGTAGTATCAATGTGTATCCCATGAATGTGTCAGAAATGTGTTTTGTGTGTGTATGAACCACTTTCTACAGGCTAAAATCTATAAATACTGCGCATTTGTACCAATCCAATGTCACAGTTTTGGGGTCTAAACGCTCTATCACTTGGCATTATAATTTCAATAAATTTACAAGTCACATCAGAAAACAACTATAAATGTAGAGGTGAGATGATTGTTTAGACTACTTGTAAAAACGTGCATAGAAAATAATATAGCATTTAAAACAAAACAAAAAACTGAATATCCATTTGTTTTGGTGTACATTAAGGATGTGAGGGGTGAGGATATTTTCCCACCGGTTAATCGACGTACAACACCGCTATCACCGCCGGGGTTTTTCGAATCGCTATTTTAAAGGCAAACATAAATGCACGCGTCCGCTCAGGCATTCATAATGGTGCGGCCGTGCACATTTTAGTATCACTTTCAAATTAGCGCCAATTCGGGGCGGATTGCTTGAATGGTGAGTTCATTAGCCTATTATTCTTAATTAAAAACACAACAACAAAACAGTACAATGACAAATTCGTTTAAATAGGTGCTTTGACACCAAATATTCTGCAGTCACCTTGTCAGTCAGCTCCTCGCTCTCGTGATGAATGAAATCTGACTTCTGCTGCGACTCTCGTTCGGCTCACGATTTATTAAGCAGACACGTTCAGTTTAATAGTGTCTGTTGTCTAACTGAACTATGATTTTATGTAAAAAAAAAAAAAATCTAATCGATTTGACCGCGGTGGTCAAGTGATGTAACTGGTGTTGCTTCTGAAGCCTAGTGTACATTATTGAAAATCTAACCCTAACCCTTTTCTGAGAACTGATCTGCTGATAGGTAGATAGTTGTTCCATTGCCATCATTTACACTGTGATGTAGATGAATTTCGTGTAAGATTTATAACATATATATGATGTTCTGCATGTAAGAGTTTGCTTGATGAAAGCATAGTTGATTCTGATGAGGACTACACTCCCGAGACAAGTACCACATCGTCAGCTCGAGGACAGAACCGTGGTCGAGGGCGAAGCAGAGGAGGTCGTGCAAGAGGTCGTGCTACTAGGGTATTCGCCGATATTCACCCGAGTTTTATTTCTTTGTTTATCCAACAACTTTTTGTTCATTACCTTTTCTTGTAATGTAAATGACTTCCTTTTTTTGACTGGGTTGCCTTCGTGAACTGCAAATGTGGACTTTGGTCTTTCTCTGCCATTGTTTTGGTAATCCTAGGTTCCGTGGCTCTTGAATTACACAAACCAAACGAGTGCGCGCAAAAGGGCAGGTCCTGTGTGGCGAAGGGGTGGTTGCCATGGTTGCGAGAGAGTGACAGTCGCCTAGGCCAATCCGTTGTTTCGTCCCGGTTCGAAATAATGAGCTGTGTTTAATGCAGATTAAACGGTCTAGAGTCAATCGATTTTTATACTCTTTTTTTCAGAGAACTTAGATTTTAATTATGCATTGATATATATAAAAAAGTTTAAACAAATTTGGAAAAAAGTTTTTTATAAATGTCTTACCTACACAACCTTTAAGGTAACTTTCCATTTTATATTTTTGCAAACATTATAAGAATTTTACTTTTGAATTGCTTGAATTTTCTTAAACTAGTAGTAACTTTTAAAAAACATTAGACGAACATCCAACTAAAACGTTTCAGAAACGTTTCATCACCAATGTATAAATATTGTTTTTGTGTCTTTAGTTAATGCTTTTTATTCACATCATTTTAAACAATAGTGGATAATCCTATAGCTAACAAAAATATATTTTAAGAACATTTTGCATCCCATGAAAAATACGAATGTTGATGGGCTCCATTGACTTTCAAAAACAGTACGTCAATGGGGCATCAACTGTTTGGTTTCTGACATTCTTCAAAATATCTTCTTTTGTGTTCAACAGAAGAAATAAGTTTTAACAGGTTTAAACAACATGTAAATGCTCTTTTGAATGAGCTCAGGAAAATATGCCTTGAAATAGTTTCGAGAGTAAGAATAGCTGTGAATGTGATCTGACCATTACATCATCCTTGTCATGCAGCTGCCCAGAGGACGTAGTTGCGGCTATTGTTTATTTTAAAGTTCTAATATGCAGGTTGATTAATAAGGTTGATTAATTTATTCTTAGATTTTAGTTTAGATATGTTGAAAACGTATGTTAAATATATATTTAAGTGATGTCACAGGAAAGGAAGGTTTTCTCACAGACCTATGCAGCGTCCTGTCTGGCAAGTGCAGCAGCAATGGTTGGGAATTGTGGGAATTGGGGTATTATCTGGGGAATTTAAACAAATATGCAGTAGAGGGACTCATGCATAGTCCTGAGAATACCCTGGGTCGCATCTGGAAAAATGTGACATAATCACCATCTCCAATATATGAGCTCCTTCTACAGCGACCACCAAAATGTTCTCATAGACATGCGGGGATCTCTTGGGAAATTCTGGATAATGTCTAGTGCGCACTCTTGTGTTCCCCAAGCATACTTTAGGATCCTTTCTAGGCTGCAAATGGAACATTTTTATCATTTCATGATAATCATTGTGCCTGTAAATTGCGGCTTTGTCTTGATAATAGAGAAAATGGAGTTAACTTGGTTTGGGCCCAATTTAAGCTCATTGTCTTTGTATAAAAGTGAGTGGGCAGCATGTAACAATTCTAGCCACTCGTTTACATGGTCACCAAATGTGACTCAACTTTTTAGACCGATGTGGTTGGAAAATATTGTGCAGTAGACGTATTATAGACTGGAAGTGGACATGTGCAGCATGCATTTAAAGAAGTTTAGTCTAAGCCCGGACTTAGACAAAATGATACTTAGTTAAAGCGTCCTGTGTCCTAGTCCCAGATGATGGAGCATTGATAAGCAAGGGCGGAGAAACCATTATCATATGTGGGGACATATCCCCATCACTTTTTAGGAGACAATAATTATTTTTCAAAGACTAATGCTTTAATGTGTCCCCACCACTTTTCAGATCTTCCCTGCACAAAAGACAGGTCCCAACTGACAGCAGCTGCTCGTTGATAATATGGTCTTAAAGCACGTCTTATTTTAGAGACGTGTTATTATGGCCACAGGTTAAACTTTTTTTTTTTTTTTTTTTTACTTTCTGAAGAAATTGTTAGTGGTGACTGATGCCACTACATCATATTTTTATATTTAAGTGTTCAATTATTGATGAGCAGAACCATTTTTGATACAATAAGAACATGATCATTAGACTGCAGCTTCAAAATCAAATTCATTATGAATAATTGAATAAACTTATAATTTTTATTTATGCAATTTCTGAAATATGTATGTGTGTGTGTGTGTGTGTACAGTGTGTGTGTATATATATATATATATATATATATATATATATATATATATATATATATATTCTCAATGTATTTGGCTACAATTTATGTTACAATTTAAGTTACAGTACATGACAAAGTTGAATATCTTAGATTAGGAATTTTTCCAATCCCAAAATCTTAGTATGAGCAATAGTAATTGTTATGGTTGTCTTAGCCACTAATGGCGCTTTTCCACTGCAGGTACGGCTCGGTTCGGCTCGGTACGGTTCGACTCGGCGCGGAACGGTTCGGCTCGCTTCGCTTTTCCACTGCGTGGTACGACTCTGCTCGGTACGGCACGGTTCGGTTCGCTTTAGCGCGGTTGCTTTTCCACTGCAGTTAGTACCCATTCAAAGTGGGTGGGACTGATCGTTACACTGTTTGTAGGTCCGGTGATAGCCGTGTGCGGCTAAGAGCTGAGCTAGCTGCTACTTGGAACACCTTTTCATTCCGTTTTGCCCCATCCAGCTCTCGCTGGACCCGCTCCTCGGCAACCAACGAGAGGAACTGCACCTCAACCACGATTCAGCCATTTCTTTTTTAAAGTTTTGATCTCTTTTTTTTTTCAAGAAAGTAAAACACAGGTGCTACCGCGTTGGCTGTTGTCTACTGGTTATATGACTCTGTATAGCGGGTTTAGTGTCTCGTGTCGCAAATCCAATGACGCTGGTAGTGACGATTCTGTCTGTCTGACCAATCAGTGATCTGCAGTGTTTCACGTCACATTTTAGTACCGGTATGGTACGCTTGGAACCTCAACAGATCAGGTACCATTTAAAGCGCGCCGAAGCGAGCCGTACCGTACCGTACCATGCAGTGGAAAAGCACCACAAGTGAGCCGTACCGAACCGAACCGTACGTACCATGCAGTGGAAAAGCGCCACAAGTGAGCCGTACCGAACGAACCGTACCGTACCATGCAGTGGAAAAGCGCCACAAGTGAGCCGTACCAAACCGAACCGTACCGTACCATGCAGTGGAAAAGCGCCATAATTAGTTTAATATTTCTGTGAACATGCGTGTGTATTTCAGTTTTTAGTTACTCTTTTTGGCTGAGGTAGCAGTGCTGTTCATGTGACGCAAAATGAACTGTTTATTTCCTTCAGTTTTGTGCCAAGGAGAGCATTGTCAAAAACAATAGTCTTAAGCCCAATTACGTTACAAACTCTCAACTATTGCACAATTCTCAATTACACAGATGAAGGCAGGAGAAACTGGAATGGCTGCCCCTCGTGTTGCCATGGGTTGTTTGTTGACTCTGTTGTGATACATTCATCTGCCTTTATCTCTCTCTATTCAGGGCAACGATGAGGAAGCTGTTGTTGATCAGGGAAAAACCAGCTCTACCATCAACACAAACTTTGAAAAAGAAGAGCTTGAAAGTAAGTCACTCCCCTCTTTCACATAACCCCCTCCTTTATTTACTCCTCAAAATCATATGCTTTGTTTATCCTCAAGCATACCATCTGGTCTTATGGGACATGGAGGTCTACAGTGAATAATATCTGCGGTTCTTTCACATTTGTTACTTTTGGGAGTGTTTTAAAGCACCATGATTAAAACCATCAACCCCCTTCAACCTCATTTCACTCTTTGGCTGAGTTCAATGAGCTTTTTGACCTTAAACGTGTCTTAAACCGCCCCCTCTGAAAGCTTTCTCATGAGCCAACGGCATGTTTCCAGGTGATCTGATCCTGCTATCAGCCTTCTGCATGTGTTCTGGAAGCTTGTACATGTTGGAAAGGAGGCACTAGGTGTTTGGTAACAGCGCTTTGTCAGATGAGTAAGGCAAGGAATGTCTAGAACTCTCAGGAACTCAGTCTTAAAGTGACTCGTACATAGTGTGAGTCGAACGTATGACCTACATCTGGCTCTTACAATTATGGCATTCATAGTCTGGGAATTGATTCCCTTACTTTGGCGTCAGTGAATGAAACAAAGCTGGAAGTAGTAGCGGACTAATATGAACTGATATATATGCATTATTAATCCAATTCAAGATTGAAATACAAAATTTGTAATACTGATTATATACATAAACAGACCAATTTAGTGTTGACAAATGTTTTCTTTGTTAAAAATAATCATAACATTATTATTAATATGTTTAGGTATTAAATTAAATGTTAGGTATTCTATATTCGTTTACATTAAAGTTTAAAAGTTTGGGTTCATAAGATTTTTTTTCATGTTTTTGATAGAAGTCTCTTATGCTCACCAAAGCTGCATTTCTTTGTCTAAAATACAGTAAAAACAGTAATATTTTGAAATATTAATTTTTAATAAATAGTTTCTATTTTAATACATTTTTAAAATATAGTTTATTCCTTTTAAAGTAGCATGTAATGGGCTGTGCTGCGCTGGCCTCCCGCTCACTTTAATAGCATTACAATGGATTAGACAACAGCTCAAGATGTAATTAATTAAACTGGGCCTGCTCGGGTCTGCATTCGTGCCCTCCAGCATTAACTGCACTCTCTATTTCTCATGTAAAACACCACCTCGCACTGAATATTCCTGTTTGTTCTCTTTCACTTTCTTTTTGAAAGCCAATGTAGTTTTTAAGGGAAGTAACAGGAAATCCTTTGCATATTATTCAGTATAATGATTTTAAAAAGCATGTTTCTTGCATTTCTGAGCGGATTCAAGTTCTTTAGCACAATGTTTAATCTGCTCTTTTCCATACAGTGAAAGTAAATGGTGACCTCAGCTGTCAGCAAGATTTTCAAACCAATATTTTCAGTATTTTATAAATATTTTCAATATTTCTATTCAATGATTCTGTACACACAGTTATTATGCGGCTGCAGAAAAATTGGAACATAGTGCATAAATCATATAAACTACTTTCATTGTCCTTTTTGTCGCGTGATAACTGCAGTTCACTTTCATTGTATGGAAAAGAGCATGAGCATTCTGCCTAACATACTTTTGCACTCAGGTTTGGACTGACATGAGGATGAGTAAATGAATACAGACTCTCTTTTTAAATATTCTCTTTTTATATAAATATACTTTTTTTTAACTGTTTTTATTTACAGACCTCAGACAGGATTCTTTTGTTGACTTTGTTCATGCCGTTCTGCCAGACACATGTAATGATATAATCGTAGCAGACATAGGTCAATGAGTCTTGTCATTTTGGTGCCATTTTTAGCTCTTCAGCTTCATGCTCTTTTGATATCTTTATAATTTTCTGTGTTTTCCCTGCCGACTGAGTGCCTTGGCTGATTATTATTGTAATTAGTAGGGACCAGGATGTGTTTTCACTAGGACTGCTCGATTTGGGGAAAATGTCATATTGCGATTATTGAGGTCAAGATTGCGATATAATAAACAACTGGTTTCATGAGTCAACTTGGTTCTCAAGGAAAATGCACACACAGATTAGTGATAATGCTGAAATGTGTATTTCTCAACTCAAACTAGCAACAACAACTAAATGCAAAGTTTTCAAATTTTCAAATTAAAATTTCTTCTTTGCATTACTGCAAACTTGTACAATATTATAAAACAAATAAAACAATAAATATGAACATTTGTATGCTCATGAAAATAAGATATTTTGAACATTCTGTCCAGACAAACAGGGGCATTTAAGCAGGATGTGTATTGTGATTGTCCAAAACAAAACTTAACAAAAATCTGTTTAGTTACCAAATGTTATGTTACAATGTTTACATGGTACAATGACCGGTAGGCTACTGTTTTTATTATAGCTTGACACAAATTTCACGATTTCAATTCAAAGCTTGTGAATTGATTCCGATCTTGATTCCATATCGATTCATTTGGATTATTTTAGGTACAGTATGTATGTTCATTTTTCTCAAGAAAAAAAAAATCTCACCTAATGCTGTAAACATACAGAGTCAGCTGTCAGCTGGTATTATTATTAAAGGTTAAAAATAACTCAAATTAAATATAATGTGGTTTTTATAATGTCGGTGTTGGTGTCCCATTTGCTTCGCGATTTTTTTCTCTACATGAGAAAATGTGTGTGTGGCGTGAGAGCGTGTGAAGTGTCGATTGCGTGAGTCTCACGCTGAATGAGAGCAGTGTCAAGCTGCTCTCTCTGCTCAGTGTTGGTTATCTTATAGCCAAAATATTGCCATATAACAGAGGTAGAATTTTTTTCTGGCCATCAGTTCAGTGTCCGTCTGCTCGGCATCATCTTCACGTTCTCCTCGCTGCACAGTGTCTCGAAAGTCAGACGTGACACTGCCTAAACTGAAACGGACTGCTCTTCTTTTTATTAGCGGTGTAGAAAATGAGCAATCAGCTCTCATTGAGAATGGGTTGTCATGTCCACACATGCCTTTATTTATTTCATAAAATCGCAGGATTTTGCGTTATATAATCGCATATGCTTGACATGGCGATTGCGATATGATTAATCGTGCAGCACTAGTTTTCTCAGGCATGCAGCTCTGCACAGGGCTGTTGTTTTGTAGCTGGTGTTTAGGGGAGTGTTGAGATAATGTGGGAGGAAGGTTTAGTATTGGTCGTCCCACCTCCACCCCCCTTTCCATATTGCTTGCCTTTGAATGTGTTGCTTTGTATCCACACCATTATTTTCTTCTAAATCTAAATAGGGCACTGTTTTGTATGTAATCTGACTAAAACCATCCAATTGCCATTAGAGGCTTAATTTAGATTTAATGATGTGCTTTGGAGACCTTTGACCCCAGTGTGGAAGTCAACAGTGACTCTGTTTACTTCAAGTTGGGGAATACATGCTTTAAAGGATTGATGCACATGTGATAAGTGATTTGTCTGAAAATTTTGCAAGATGTTTTCATGAGCTGTTGTGGCTGACAAAGTGTGTACAGCCTCAGAGTCTCAGCCTCCCATGCATTTTCCGCATAGACAAGCATGTGAAACTGGTGTAGACACAGCAGGCGTTTGCACAGACCACACGTGTTCACACACCCACTCTGACACTATGAGCGCTCCCTGCACAAAACCGGGCTGAATGAATTTAGGTTCAAATTTCTTGTTTTTTTTTCCCTTTTCTTTTTGACATAATTCTTGTGACGCATGCAGCTTCTGCTTCCCAGAAATCTGCCTTCAACACAAAAACTCAAGCATGGGTGGCAGACTTAACTTTTAAAGGGTAACTAAACCCCTGGTCAGAGCCTGACTCCACCCACTGGCAATATTTGAAAATGCTGGAAAAGTGGGCGGAGCCTAGCGGAGATAGAGGGGATGAACTGAGGGCAGTTAAATACTCTATCCTGATCGTTTTTAATACTTTCAATTCCAACTTCTGACTCACTACAGTGGTTTTGACGAAACAAGATGGTTTTTACACTGCCAAGGGCGTGGTAGCTCATACCAAGAGCATGGTTAGCTGGAACCTGCTTACATCAGCTCTCACCGCTTACGTCATGAACTACCGCAAACATCCAATAGGAAAATTCAACTGCAGTAGCCACTGTTCAACCTGAAGAGGGCAGCACTCAGACGTTTTTACACCATATATTGTAGAATTAAAACACTTTATACCCAAATGTCAAAAAAGTTACTTGAATCAATGATGAGCACTAATAAAGCCCCAGTCTTACAGACCACTAACTAAAAAAAGTTGGTTTAGTGTTTAGTTACTCTTTAAGTTAAGTCTTAGTTAAGAGACTTAACTGTCTCTTACCTGCCAGAGACAGTTAAGATGTTATTTATGTCTTTTTTAATAGCACACTAGGTTTCTTGCACAGTTTGTTCACAGTGTCATATTGAGTTTAAGAAGGTTGCTCTGCAGAAGTTTGGGATATGTGTACTGGAACATAGGAGCACTTGTCTCTTTTTACTCAAGGGATTTGGTTTAAAAAATATCAGCCTCCATGATACTAGAGTTTTCTTGGTGGATATACAGGTACAATATTTCTTTATCCACCGATATAAGAGATTTTGTCTCTGTATTGAATGATATTTAATTGTGCATGTTTATTCCCCCTATTTTTACATTTAGATTAACTTCGGCATAACTAACCCTAACCGTAACTCTATAGTTAATACATGTAATTAATTAATTTTACAGAGTACTTATTTGAATAAGTACAATGCACAGTAACTACGTCACCTTAAAATAACATGTAACCAAAGTTGATGTTTTGAGAAACATTTAATTTAATAACACTTTTAAATGTAATATTTTACAAATCTCAAAATGAATATCCAGTTTGCATACTGTATAATAGAATATTGTGATGCTTAATTTTGCTTGTAGCATTTAAAAATCTATTTTGAAGTTTTAGGGTTTAATTTTTAATTTTTTTTAGACCACTTGCTATGTCTTTACACACACCAGTGCCTAATATAAACCTGTGCTTATTATTAGTGGATGGAGTTCATGTGTTTTGGGTAGATCTTGTGCTTTATTGTGCATTTGTTTGCAGTTTGCCGGGAACATTTTTATTTTTGCGCATTGAAATGTGGCTCAGGAAGTGCTTACTTATGAGATTGGCATTTCAGACAATGAATAAATCAACTTGTGTGTCTGGAACATTGTTTGTATGTTGTATTTGGTGTCTTCCTTTTCTTTTTTTTTTACGGACTTTTAAAGGGACTCCTCTCACATGCAGTACAGGACAGGTGGATAAAGTCTTTCTCTTTATAGGTCACAGGGCAGTTTATGTGGGTGTACATGTACCTTTGGGAAGACAAAGCAGACGTAGACATCGCCATCGTGGTCACAAGCACCATCGGAAAAGAAAGGATAGAGGGTCCGAGCGAGAGGACGGCAGAGAATCACCAGCGTACGGTAAGAATAACAGTCTTGAATGTCTCAATTTAATGAAGGAATGGTAATAATTTCCTGTTTATTCCTGTCTACTTTGTCTAAGTATCTTGACTCATTGGCATTGGTTTCTCTCACTCATGGCTTCAGACACTCCCTCACAGAGGGTCCAGTTTATCCTCGGCACTGAGGATGATGATGAGGAGCACATTCCTCATGACCTCTTCACTGAGCTCGACGAGCTGTCCTTCCGTGACGGAAATGCTTACGAGTGGAAAGAGACAGCCAGGTGAGGAGGACACACAATAAAGCCTGAGAGTGCATGTGTGTATTGGGTGTTCTTGTGTGTACTGGTTTATTGTAAACTACACTATATGTATATTGGCCACAGTTATTAATTAGCTGATAATTATAGTGATTTAACACTGACTAAATAAAATGAATATATAAAGTTATTAAATGCATCATGGAATATTTGACTAAATAAAATGAATATATAAAGTTATTAAATGCATCATGGAATGTTGCAATAAAAAAATAAGGCATAAAATACTCTTTTAGACTAGTTTATTGATTGAAACATTTCATTATGCATTGTTGTTTTGTGATTATTTGATTTGTTTTATATTGTCTGCTTAATTTTATTTCAATGTGTATTTTATTTCGTAATTCATTAAGTTTTTAATTTTAAGGTGTATTTCAGGTGGTTTCATCATGTTACATAAAAAAAAAATATATTTAATGCCTTATTTATTTGTTTCTACATTTTATTGTACATTTTATTTGTTTTTTTGCAAAATATAATTTCATTATGTTTATTTAATTTAGTCACTACATAATAAAGGGCCATTTTGAAAATGATTTGCATTATTTGCATAACGTAACAAAAGTGTACCAGTTCCAAAATATTGTCAATGGATAATGCCCTTTTTTATTTTCAAATTGGGTATGAATATGATATAAAACACATGTAAAAATTGTAATGCCCTATTATATTAACCAGTGGCCACTCTGTTCTCTAGATATGGACTTCCGCTTTGGTCTTATATTCTGCTAACAACATAAAGCTAGACCTTTTATCAGAACACTTTTCATTACCATTTTCACAAAGACTTTAGAAGGACTTAAAAAGATAGTTTTGTGTTATGTAATTTCCTTTCAAGTTCACCACAGATGCAGTTCATCACATAAACTATGGACAACCGGAACATTTGTCCACCAGAATGTGTCAAAATACTTCTTATTTTGTACTTGTCTACATGGTCAACATCAAATCCTATATGTTGCAGGTGGTTGAAGTTTGAGGAGGATGTAGAGGATGGAGGAGATCGCTGGAGTAAGCCTTATGTCGCCACACTTTCCCTGCACAGCCTGTTTGAGTTACGGAGCTGCATTCTCAATGGCACTGTCATGCTGGACATGAGAGCAAACACCATAGAGGAGATAGCAGGTAACCGCTGTTAGATAAACCCTTATGTCTCAGCATGAACACATTGAACGTCTAAAAAATCAGGGTCTCTCTGCTCCCAGACATGGTATTGGACAACATGGTGGCGTCCGAGCAGCTGGATGAGAGTTTGAGGGAGAAGGTCCGGGAAGCCATGATGAAGAGACATCACCACCAGAATGAGAAGAAGCTCAGCAATCGCATCCCGCTCGTACGCTCCTTCGCCGACATAGGCAAGAAACATTCAGACCCGCACTTGCTTGAGAGGAATGGTGAGACCTTTTGCTGTGCTTGACTTTTCCTAATATTTATTAGATTATTTTTAATCCACTACTTATTGATCCTTTGTTCCCACTCAAAAACAAGAAATGTAGGAAAGTAGGGGTGCATAGGGTCCTTGTGCCTGTGGCCAGCTGTTGTTAAAGACGTCCGGCAGGGCCAGGGAGTGTATGTGACTAGATGTTCGGTTTGTTCGGTGCTAAAAGCATTGAATTTGTATTTGAATGTGAAGTGCATGGTGCATTTCATTGAATGATTTTAGGCCATCACTGTGTGCTGTGTTGGTTGCATTTCCTGTCTTTACTCACACTAAAAACTTTATCAATGAAGAGCTCAAGTGATGGTGTTGTCATGGTCAAGGCCTGTTCCACAAGAAATGCTTGAACCAGCTGTGTGACAGAACAGCGGCATTATACAGAAAATAATTATGGGTTACGACAGTACATTATATATTTAATTATATTTTATATAAATATTTTATATTTATTTATATCGTCTTGATGCCTAATTTTCATGAATAGTGACATCATACGGTATTATTAAAAAGTTCAGGGTCAGTAGGATTTTTTTAAATATATTTAAAAAATAAGAATTCTCATACTCCACAAAGGCTACATTTCTTTCAATAAACAATATAGTAAAAACTAATATTCCGAAATTTTGTAAAAAAAAAAAGCAGGATACTTTAATGAATATAAAGTTCAAAAGAACAGTGGAACAAAGTGGAACTTTGCTTTTACTTTTTAACAATTTAAATTAAAATGTTAATTTCTTAATATATTTTTTTTAAATGTTACTGACCCCAAATTTTTGAACAGTACCGTAGCTTACATAAAAATGGTGATTTTAGTATACGTTGAGCAGAACTCAAACACCAAAATCTATTTTTAAACTGCTTGGATCATTTGGATTCAGTCATTCTGAACAGAAAGTGCTGCATGCATGTTTCACTGCATATTTGGAACTAGCTTCAAACCCACCTCACAAAAAACATTTTTTCAAGAAAATAATATTGTTCTCCTTTTTTTTGCTACATAACTTGTATAGCAAAAGATTGTATTGATTCCTAAATATATTTACCAAGCGTTTTCAAAAAGAAAATTCTGCTCAGTTGAGAGAGTTACAATAATAGGCTCTGTTCTGAAATGCTACTTGAGTGCTGCTTCTGTGAAACAGGCCTAGCTCCGATTCTCAGAGTTGAATGTGGGTTCTGTGATAGCAAACTACCAGTTAGCCTGATTTATTAAAATGATGACGATCAGCGTCTGATGGTCATTTTTCTGGGTGTTGAATCGTGACTGATTTGTACTTTCCGTTCTTGCCACCATCTCACGTCCTTACTTCATTCTAACCTTCCCAACTCCCTCATCTCAACATTTTTGCTTTGATTTTATTCATCAATGTTATTTTATTCCATCTGCAGTCTGTTTACTTTGTTTTCCCCTCTTCATACTTTTCCTCATCCTTTTTGACCTCCTGCACTGGTCCCATCAGGGGAGGGTCTCTCTGCCTCCCGTCTGTCCCTCCTTAGACGTACCTACTCCACCTCCACACCCCCCAGCTCACGCCGTCCCTCCAGAGACTCCCGCAGTTCCTGTTCCTCCATCATTTTCAACCAGCTTCTGCCCAGCGCCAACTCCACCCCTTCTGCCACCCCCAACGGCTCCCCTTCCGGCACCCCTCAAAACACCCCCCCTACCGCCCACCGCGCTTCATCATCTCTCCGCTCCCCAGGACCCTCTCAGCAGGGGCCCGAGCTGCTGGTGACGCGGGGAGATAGAGAGGACATTCCAGAGGTCGTGGTGTTCCCGCCCGAGGAGGAGGAACCGCTGTCATGGTCTTTCGCCACTCAGGATGAGAAGGTGGTTCATGACCCGAACAGGCTGGCACAGCTATTGCCCCTACCGCAGTCAGGCAAATATCCAGCCCATCAGCATGATGTGTCTCCTGCATGAAACATTTGCTCAGCCTCACTCTTTTTAAATTTGAAGAGTGTTTGAGTCCAGAAATGAATTACATTAGATAAGAATGTGCTACACTGTGTTCTAAGTAGCAACGTGCAGTCTTTTTTCGATTATGGCACATACACTACTATTCAAAACTTTTTGTTTTATTCCATAATAAAATAGAAAACAGTTATTTTAAATTGTAATATTTCACTATATTACTATTGATTCTTCTCTTTTGATCAAATAAATGCAAACTTTGTGAGCTTAAGAGACTTCTTTCAAAAACATAAAAAAATCTTACAGACCCCAAACTTTTGAAAAGTAAAAATATAAAAAATGATTGAAAAATATTATTGTGTAATATAAAATTAATAATGTGAATGTAAACCTAAAATCTCTCACCAACATCTCACTAAATGCAAACTTCAGCAGGAAAGTGTACGTGTGTGTGCGTGTTTAAATAAGCTTACAATTTAACTATAAAATAATATATAAATATATTATTTTAACATAGTATATATTTTTCATTAATTTTAATCCCAAATCTGGAGTATTTGTCAGTTAATAAATAAATAGAAATAAATATATATATTTGACAAAATAGAAAAATAACACATCTGATGATGTAATACATGCTACTTTCAACACATTTCCTCCAACACTCTCTCACATTCTCTCCTGTCTCTTTCTGACCTGTCTCAGTCCCACTTTTCCCTCTCTTACCCTAAGTATTTGAATGTCTTTCTTGTGTCACACCATGTCCCCACGTGTTTTTCTTGAGTTTCACCATGTCCAGTCAATCAGAAGTTTTAAAAAGAGCTTGACTACCCATATAAGACACTTAAACTGGGCACCCTGTTTTTATCTTTCCCTGAGATATGAGCGTATACACATGAGCGTTGTAGGTGCTTCTGTATACACGTGTGTTCACTTTGATGTTTTATATAGGTTTTTTTAGACCAGACTTCTAAGCATTCTTCAATGTCATGAATTACAGTGGCCTCAAAGTATTTATATTTTCACCCTGACATATTTTTTGAATTTATTATTAATACTGCTGTCTGGGTTTGTTAAAAGTCTTCCACAGTCGATGAGGGCACAGGGTTCTAGCTATTGGGGCATATGCACACAAGAAACCAGATCAATAAATCGAATCACCACAAATCAAGAACTATAAAGGTACAGTGCTAATAAATGATGTCATGCTGAGGAGCAAAAAGCTTTCTGTGACACTTTAGGTCATTGGCCTCTTGGAATACACTTAAAGTGTAAACTGAGCCTGTTGAAATGGGAGTGGGTGATGTCATGGAGTTGCTCCATGTTGTACATTGCTATCGTTCACGTTGGCAGAGTGCAGCTCGCAATCCTCCGTTCTGAGTGCCTGACCAGGTCTCAGCAAGGAGGCAGTGACATTAAACAATTGCGATGGCTGATTCGTCTATTCCATGTGTTTACAGGGAAGACCATAGAAGGAGGGTATTTTTGCTCCCTTTATTTTTAAGTTAGCATGACGTCAAGCGGCAGGCTCAGATAGCAGGAGAGCTTGTTTCCATGAAATGTCATCCCAGGCCTACACAGTTTTACTGTGCCTCTTTATGGATATTGGGAGATGTTTTCGATCGCTGTGTGAAGCTAAAATCCTCACAGAAGCCAGGAACAATTTATGGTTGCCTCATTTAATGGTTTAGCCTTAATGCTCTCCTCAAATGAACTCATCCTGTCATTCCATAAAAAAGGTTTGATTTCTATCCAACAATATCTGTGGGTTGGAAAATCTGAAAGATCACTTTCTAAACGTTTAAAATTCAACCTCAACTGCATAGCATCCATGAGCGTACACACTGCTGTGTGATGTTATCCAGAAAGCATGTGACCTGCTCTGCATGTCCACACACTAGACCACACAATGTGTGTGCAGTTAACCTTTCCTGCATATTAAAACACCACACATATAACACTGTCCTCCACCACTTTCCTTTTTTTTCATCCCAACAGGTCTCCTTGCATCCCCCCAGTCGGCCCCGGGGAGCCTGGAGAACAGTAAGCTCAGTGAAAGCCGTATGAATGGTGCTGGTGGCAGCCGGGAAAACAGCACTGTGGACTTTAGCAAGGTGAGCTTCCTCTGCAACACACCCTGTTGTAAATGTTGTGGATAGGCATCGCTTAAAAGAATAGTTCAACAATGACATTTGTGTCATTATTTTCTCATAATTCTTTCTCTCTTGGCTTTGGAACATAATAGAAGATTTTGGACAGGAACGTTCATGCTATTTTCCATGCTAGTAAAGTGCACAGTGACCAGGGCTGCCAAGCTCCCAAACAAACCCAACCTAAAAACACAGTATTTATATCAAAAATAATTTTCAAATGATCATGAGACCTACATTGTTTCTATTGTCATTTAACTCTTATAAAAGAAACTTGACTGGCATGTATAATTTCTTAATCCCAGTGATTTATAGTAAGCCCCTTTATGAAATAATTGTTGGATAAGAAGGATTTTTTTTACCGGTTTTAATATTTAGAAGCACTGTGAATAATGCTTTGTGTAATTTGAAGGACTTTTAGACTTTAACTCTTTCCTCACCATTGGTGGAATTTCGGGACTTTCCGTGTTTTACTGTTATACGGTAGGGGGCGCTAATATACATATTCTGAAAGAGTACTGAATCTCCTGATCAAAACACAAGTGAAAAAGAAACTGAAACAAGCAATATCATGTAATTTTATGCATGTGTAAAATAACATGATCACCAACATTAAACGGCATATAAATCAAAACTGCCTAATGTTACTGAATGAAATGTCCACCCAGGACGAGGTATCGGACTGTACAAGCATTAGGGGTGTTGTTGGACTAGAATCTACTCAATGTTTTGAACATCATCAATGTTTTGATCATCGTTCTGAATCCGATCTGGATGTAGTATTTGACAGTTTACTATAAAATTATCAGTTTTTATCAAATACTCTATTTTTTTTTAAATAAAAGAAATGTATTACTACTGTAATAAAACGATTGTTGTTTATTTTTACTTTTTGTTTAATAATAATAATACAAATTTTTATCACATTATATTTTGCAGCCCTAGAAACAAGCACAGCACAGCTCTTAAAAACGCATTTTTAAAGGAATAGTTCACTTTAAAAAAAACTTTTGCTGATAATTTACTCACCCCATGTCATCCAAGATGTCCACGTGTTTCTTTCTTCATTCGAAAAGAAATTAAGGTTTTTGATGAAAACATTCCAGGATTTTCTCCATATAATGGACTTCAATGGGAGCCAAACGGTTCAAGGTCCAAAAGACCAGTTTCAGTGCAGCTTCAAAGGGCTTTAAACGACTCCAGACGATGAATAAGGGTCTTATCTAGGACCCTTCGAGTCATGACTCGAAAAAAGATTTGTTAATTTTGATGAACGAGTTCGAACAGGAGAGTCACAAACGCTCATCACAGAACAGAGCAAGGCGAGCATTTGTGCTTAAAAAACTTAAACTTTGTTATTTATTTTTTAAATGACCGATGGTTTCGCTAGATAAGACCCTTATTCATCGTCTGGAGTCGTTTAAAGCCCTTTGAAGCTGCACTGAAACTGTCTTTTGGACCTTGAACCGTTTGGCTCCCATTGAAGTCCATTATATGGAGAAAATCCTGGAATGTTTTCATCAAAAACCTTAATTTCGTTTTGACTGAAGAAAGAAAGACATGGACATCTTGGATGACATGGGGGTGAGTAAATTATCAGCAAAAGTTTTTTTAAAAGTGAACTACTCCTTTAATCACAATCTAAATAGCGCTTTTTTATCAGAGAATTTCTTCAGCCCTAGGTTTTGTTTTTTGTTATCATTCTCAGAGAATGTATATCAAATATAGGCCATTATCTTGTTCTCTACTTTAAAATATAAATAATTATCAGTTGTCCATATCAGCCAAAATTCCATATCAGCTCTTGACCGTTTCGGAGGGATTGTTTTCACCACCAACACTTTTGTTCAAATGTCACAATGTAATTCTGGCTTTTCACGGAGGTTTTAAGTGAAAGATGGAGGTACAATTTATTTGGACAATGGTGCAAAAAGATTTTTGAAGTGGACGTCAGGGCACAATTTTGATAGCATTTTTAAATGCATCAAATTACCTGTTTAATTAATGGAGTGGGATACTTCTGAACATAAGTCTCATGGAAAGATGGCAGGTATATTCAGAACACTGAACACTCTCCATGTCTGTCTGGTTGGTATCAGGACAGCCAATCCTCTTTTCACTGTAGTTGCAGCTCTCTGGGAAGGGGCAGCAAAAGGCCTACAGTAAGTCTCTACATCATTATAACTGTCTTCCAGTGTGTCGTCATCGAGTGCTTCATGAGGTTGTGTTTGTGGCTCTGATCTTCTGTGATGTCGTCTTGAGTGGTTAACCATGTTTTGATTACCGTATTGTGTGTCGTGACAAGTGGTTTGAAGTGTCTTGCGAAAAGGAACAATGTTTCTGTTTTAATGTTACAGTACTTCACAATGGTTCTGCCTAAATCTCTGTCCTTCATATGGGCATGCCTTCAGACAGGCTGTCTTTCATTTGCAATATTCTTGTGGGATGTTAACACAGGTTAGTTTTGGGGTGAGTCAAAAATAGTGGTCAACTGATGTGTGTTTTTATATTATTGTAAAGTGTTACCATATATTTAGCTTTAATTTGTTAACATTAGTTAATGCATTAGGTATAAGGCAGTGAAAACTATTTTTAATGTTAATTTCAACTGTTCATTGTTAATTTATATTCTTTTTTCATAATACACATAGATTAATGCATGCTGTAAAGTATTTATTTTATAATACCGAATGCATTTGCTAAGGTTAAGAAGTGTCTTCGGTATTATATTATGTTGTAAATTAGTTCATACTTATTTTACTACATATTTATTTTCTTGTTTATGCTCTCTAAATATTTAAAATGTGTTTTTTAATTGTTCATTATCATTGAGACTCTATTGTATTGCAGTTATTGTTGCCAGTAGGGTGACAAAGAGAGGCTCTACTTGAAGTTGCTGTTGAAACATAGTGAAGTATTGGTTTAAACAAATTCTCACGGTCATTGTTTCATTATGACAGCTTTGTTTAAAAAAAAACACAGAAACCCTAGACTGAAATGCGATTGAAACCTGTTTTTCAATGAATGTCCACCTGTCTTGGAAGAAGTTAGACAATGTTTTTTGGGTGTTAAACCTACCTGGGTTTTTCAATAACTTATTTTCATTCTGCAATTGATCCTCAACTTTAGATGATGTCCTATTTTGTTAGGAGTTAGGTGACATCTTCCCATGTATACTGATCCTGGTTAGAAAAACGTGACTTGCTAAGAGAAAAAACATTTCTCCAGACTGAACTGGTCTACATTCTGCTGTCCTGTGGATTGTGAAATATCACTTTTCTTTCACATGTCAGTGGTTTGGTATATTAGCTGGTTGTGTAATTGTTGCTTTTGTTCATTGTCAATGGTTTATCATAGAATTGTTCCTCAAGATTTATTTTTGTGTGTTTCAAAGTGTATGTGAAGTGTTTTTGATAAGAGTTTGGCAGAAATTTAGTTCCTGAAGTTTTGAAACCTTTTAATCACTGCATGATTACCAGATATAAAGAACCCCATCACTAGATTGCACTAGTTTGATTTACTGGTCTGGTTTTTGTAATACGTTGGAATGTGTTTTAAAGCCCAAAGTATATACTTCAGTTTTTACACGTATGCGAGGGTCCGCGTACAGTGCGCGTGATGCAAATTATGTCACCAGAATAGTACATGTGCACTGTACGTGCAGATCACACATGTGCATTGAATTTGTTTTGTACTAATCAATTGTTCCATAAGTTGGCAACACTGACCCGGGCCATTATTCACAGTAGAAAACTAAACTAAAGAGACGGAACAACAAAACAATACCAGTGACTGAAACAACAATAAACGCCCACATTGAGAATCGCTTGTATTGAGAGGGTTATGAGATAGCCGCAACTTTAGTTTAAAAGAATACAAAGACATTTGTATTGGTTATAACTTCTGGAGAAAAATAGCGCAGGACACGCTGGACAAATATGAGACTGCCTGTGTATAAAATTAATAATGCATTCAAAATGTAAAAATATACAATCTACTTGACTTTACTGCAAAAATATGCATTCTTGCAATTCAGGCAAGCGGTCATGCTTTGACATATCGATCTTTTACTGGTCACACTTCTTCACGTGATACGAAGTCGCATCAATTGGCAAACAATTTTTCCAAACTTGAACTTTTGTGGATAGATACCATAAAATGAATGAGAAGTGCCGTATACTAAATCATACCTGTTCTGCAATTGTCTGTGACGTTTCTTATAAAACAGCATTTTTTTTGTTGTAAACTCTAAAAATAGACCAATCCAAAATTAACGTTTAAGAGCAAACATGTTGAAGATTAGCAAATGGGCTGTCGATTCATTAAATGATAAACCTTTTCCCCACAAAAGCAGTTTATTCAGCACAGTAAAGCCTCTCCTCCATTGACATCCATTAAAAAATGGATCGGATTAGAAAATTCACATGACATGTTAAAAATGCTTTATAAATGAAGATGACTTGACTTGACTTGACATGTGACCAATAGAATATCAATGTCACGGCATGACCAATTTGCTGAGTTAAAAGAAGTAAAGGTTTTGCAGTAAAGCTGTAGATTGTATATTTTTACATTTTGAACGTATTACTATTTGAAATATTTTGAATTCATGTTTATAAAAAAAGATGCTGCAGAGCACGACGTCATACCACGACCGAAAAAAGGAATTTTGCATGCTCAAAATCTAGTGTGACCATGGCTTTAACAGGCGTTACACTTTTTTGCTAACCTTGCAGGCTTGCCTTCAAGTGGCTTTGTTTTCGCATGAGCATGCGTTTCCGGTCTGACGCATTCGCATGCGTATGAATGGAAGTCAATTGAACAAAATGTTTAGTGTGACGGCACCCCTGTATACTTTGGGTTTTATGCTGCCTTCACATGCTTTCATAAAATGTCCTACTTCCTTCTTTTGAAGTTGTGATTATGAGCTTGTCGCATTCAAGCGCTTTGTTTTTAGTAAGAATGGGAATCATAGAGGAGACCAGGTTTATTTTTGCCTGTTTAATGTGAAAATCGTATTAAAGCCAAATTATATATTTAGCTTCCCATTCATTGACAACCATATACATATTCTAATATTCTAATAGTCTATGTTCACCGTGTAAATATGTAAATATGCACTAGTTTAACGACAAGGCAATGTAGAATACCAGTCACAGCAGAAATCATTCTCCCCTCCGGCATGTTTCAAGTTTATGGCACGCCCAACTCTGGGAATTGGGTATCAAAATTATCGCCAAGCTCCTCAGTGATAAATACGATTTGGGAGGTTGTTCATGTTCAATTATTAACTAGAAAACTCGTAATTACGATAATCCCAAAAGCATGTGAAGGCAGCATTACTCCAACTGCACACTTCAAGCAAACCAATACCTCATTCTGAGGTTCATGAAGAAACACACAAACGTCTAAGTTCAGCACTATGTACCTGATCTTTTGCATTTTTGTGCTCTTAAGGTGGACATGAATTTCATGAAGAAAATTCCTCCAGGCGCTGAGGCTTCGAATGTTTTGGTGGGGGAAGTTGATTTCCTTGAGCGTCCAATCATTGCCTTCATCCGTCTCTCACCTGCTGTTCTTCTCACTGGACTGACTGAAGTTCCTGTTCCAACAAGGTAGCGCTCAAGCACCCCTGAAAACATAACTTGCTTTTACATAAATGCACACAAATAACACCCCTTGTACCCCAGGGAGACTTCAGTAGGTTTCTTCTTATGGTATGTATGTGTAGCCTTTTATGCAATCTTTTCTTGCAGTTTTATTATTTCCTCATCTTATTTACAGGTTTCTCTTCTTGCTGTTGGGACCTTTCGGTAAAGGGGGCCAATACCATGAGATTGGCAGGTCTATAGCTACTTTAATGACAGATGAGGTGAGGCTTCTACCTTGAACAATGCTATATTTCTTAGTCTGTGTTCCTGTAGCTCAAACAGTAGAGCATGTCCCTTGCAAGGTCAAGGTAGTGAGTTCAATTCCCAGAGAATTCATGACATGAAGAAAATGTATACCTTGATTACAATGCAAGTCACCTTGATTAAAAGCTTAAAATGTAAATATAATTTTATTTGAATGAATACAATGCTGTAAGAGATAAAGTACACTCCATTCAATAATAAGTTGTATTGTCTTAAGTTTATAGGGCATGTCTAATTTTTTACAACCTTTGCATCTTGCAAATTACGACTATGTTGTAATTAGCATAACGATTCTGAACTAAAAAGCCTTCACGTGCTGCCCACAAGTATATGGCTCCGACCTTAATTGAACAATTGATGACAAGTTACACTACAGTTCAGCATATTGGACAGACTTTTGAACCTCACAGCCTCGATTTCATTCATGTCAAATTAAAATTGGCATCCATCTACCCTGACAAATGTCCATAAAGATCAGGATAAACTAACCCTGCTTTAAGCCTTCAGTAGCATTTTAATAGTGTTTAGAAGAACTTCTGTTCAGAAGTTGAGAATCAGTCAGTTTTAAAAAAAACTTATTCAGCAAGGATGCATTAAATTGGTCAAAAGTGACCGTAAAGACATAATGTTACAAAAGATTTCTAATTCAGATAAACAATGGTTCTTTGAACGTTTTATACATCAAATAATTTATCATGGTTTCCTCAAAAATATTAAACTGCACCACTGTTTTCAACATTGGCAATAATAAGATTATTTATTGAATTTATTGAGAATTTTTATAGAGAATTTATTGAAGCCTTGGTGAGCTAAAGAGACTTTCAAAAAACATTAAACCCCAAACTTTTGATCTGTATTGAGATGATTTTGAAGGATGCTCAGACTGTCTTTGCTGCAATCTTAAATTTGTGATAATGAGTAGTTCCATTTACGTCTGCATAATTGCATGCTCATGCCTTCTCTAACACCATGACAGATCTTTCATGATGTAGCATACAAAGCCAAAGACAGGAATGACCTTCTGTCTGGCATAGATGAGTTCTTGGACCAGGTGACAGTGCTGCCTCCAGGAGAATGGGACCCCACGATACGAATCGAGCCGCCTAAGAGCGTCCCGTCTCAGGTAATCATCACCTTAGAGATGTGAAGTTAGGGCTGTTGTAGAGTAGTGGTTATGGCTCAGAAGTGATAACCAGAAGGTTATTGGTTTAATCTCTGCAAGAAGCCAGCATGAGCCACAAGGTTAACAGGTGATTTTGTTACTCTTAAATTTTGTTGTTTCAATTTCATGGCTGCAGGAGAAGAGAAAGATGCCTTCCATGCCTAATGGCTCTGCTCCACTATCAGAGATTATCAATGAAGAGGAACACCACACTGGACCTGAACTCAAAAGGACAGGACGGTCAGAGCTACTACAACCTCCATCACTTATATAATGCACACTCTTTTACACGCATCACCCATATTACAAGTTGGTCACTTTTAGTATGTTTTTGGACTCATATGAGGCTAAACTTCGATATCAAAAAGGAGAGATTCTGCTATGTATGATAATCCCTAAATATGGCTGATGGGTTTATATAAATGACATGCTTAGATGTGTTGTGCATTAAGTCATTAAGGTATCTGGACTTAAGGACATGCGGATGAATGTGTGTCAAAGCTGAACCCTGCTGATCACAGTGTTAGGTAGAGAGAGAGAGAGAGAGAGGGGGTAATGTTGGATTTACTTAAGTCTCTTTTGATGAAGGAGGACCTTATTATAAACGCATTAAGTGGAGGGGGGTAAAAATGTTTTTATGGTGCAAATTATCTAAGCCTTTCATGTCGGAGGTATTGAATAAAGGCAGTAGATTTAACAGCGGCCCCCTCTGATGTGCAGCTTAAGTGGCCGGCCAGAGACGGTTGTGTAAAAGTGCCGTTCATTAAGACGTGTTTTAAGAGCCCCAAAGCGCTCTGAAAATACAGCACACCCAAACAGCCATTAGAACAAAATGAGAAATAATATCATTTTCAAATGCATTTCCTAATTCTATTTCCTTTAATGTAGTGACTTTACCTAGTTAACTCCACTGTCATTACCAACAGCGATGCTTATTTTCTGTTTTATTATAATTACGTGTGTATGTTTACTTATAAATAACTACTATTATTATTGTTGTTTGTTGACATCTTCAAATTATTATTTATTTTACTCACTGCTTTTGTAAATTATGACCTGGTTGAATTTTTTTGTCATTCAATTGTCACAGGATATTCGGGGGTCTGGTGCTAGATGTGAGGCGGAAAGCTCCGTTTTACTGGAGAGATGTGAAGGACGCTATCAGCCTGCAGTGTTTAGCTTCCATCCTTTTCCTCTATTGCGCCTGCATGTCCCCCGTCATCACCTTCGGAGGCCTTCTGGGGGAAGCCACCAAAAACAACATAGTGAGTCAGACTTGTAGACTTGTAGGAAAGATAAATGGAGAATTAAAGCTCTGGGAGTAGCCGTTTCCTGTACCTTAAATATTTAATTTCTACTTCCACAGAATGCTGTTTTCTTTGCTTGAAACTCTCCCACAGTTTGATGACAATCCTTTTGTCTGCGTTTATTTTAGAGTGCCATTGAGTCTCTGTTTGGAGCTTCACTGACCGGTGTAGCCTTCTCTCTGTTTTCTGGTCAGCCTCTCACTATCCTGGGCAGCACTGGGCCAGTTCTAGTTTTTGAGAAAATTCTTTTTAAGTTCTGCAGGTGAGAGAGACTCACTTTCAGTGTCATTCCTTATTCGCTCCTTATAGTGTCACTCCTTTCTCCTTATTCTGTGCCTCAGGCATTATTCTCAAATTTTATAATTTGCAATTAGTGATTGTTTATATGTATATAAGTGTGTGTGTTATGTTTGTTTATAAGATATAGATTTTTATTGCAGTATTACATTCTATTCAGTTCAAACGGTTCATCTTAATGAATCAATTCAGTTTATATCGTGGACAAACTCATGATTTAATGAAATTTCAGCACCGTTTGTCCAAATGATTGGCTTGTAACAAACTATTGTTTAAAAAAGTTTTAAATTAAGTATGACATGTCACAGTGCAGTCATTGCTTGACATTTCATCAACTACACATTAAAAAAGTTTCAGTAAATCGTAAACGCTACTCAGTCTGTTCAGATGTCAGAGATTGTTTTCTCTTAGGATAGGCTGATTTTTAAACCGTACATACCGTGGCGCCATCTACTGGTGCAGAAAACACATTTAAGTTCAACATAGCCTCATTTTAATCCTACTTGGTTAATCCTACTGTTTGAAGTGTTTAAATATGTCATTTGCTTGGCTTGATTCTATATTGAAGTTAATAAAAACATTTTATTATATGAATAATCCAGACAGTAGAAGATGTTTTCATTTCTTCTTTTAGCAGATGCCTTTACACAGAGCAATATATAACATGTCTATTTATTTCTCTACAGTGACTACAATCTGTCCTACCTCCCTCTGCGCACTAGCATTGGCCTGTGGACGGCCTTCTTGTGCCTTGTGCTGGTTGCCACAGACGCCAGCTCTCTGGTGTGCTATATAACAAGATTCACAGAGGAAGCCTTCGCTGCTCTCATCTGCATCATTTTCATCTATGAGGCCTTGGAGAAACTCTTCCAACTGGGGGAGATGTACCCTATCAACATGCATGACAATTTGGACAACCTCACATTTTACACGTAAGGAAGTATTTAGCTTGGTGTATAAATGGACCATGTATTCAGAGGCTAGATTAAAAATAAACTTGGCCCCTTAATTCTAATTATTTTTATTTTATATTTTTCCCTCAGATGTCAGTGTTCACCTCCAGCCAATACCACTGAGGAGATGGTACAGGCATGGAATCAGTCAGGGTTTACTCCTGACACCATTATCTGGAGTGAGCTTAATGTGGAAGTAAGCATTTCTTTTTTCCAGACTAGTCATTTTCAGACTACAGTTGAAGCGTCTTTTAACATGAAATACTATTAACGGATTTACACATTTACTTAACATTTACATTTTTTCATTGTTTTCTGTCCAATTTCAAAAGACATCAGAATAGGTGTCCAGTTGCCAGATTCTCGTTTATTAGTGAATTATGACAAAACTACTACTTAACAGCATATTTATTTCTAAATCAAATACATAAGGAACCTTTAATAAAAGTAAAATAATTTTCATTTTTGTATAATATAAATTCTTGATCATCAAAGCTTGACATGTTTAAAAAATCACCTACAAAGAAAACACTATAAAACTATAATTTTTAAAAGAATCTTTTTGACAACCCTTATTTTACATTGCATTTGTATCCATATCTTAAAAAAAATAATCTTGAATTATCATTTGTTGTAATTGTCATTTTCTCCTTCTCTTTACAGGATTGTAAGAAACGCCAAGGCGAGTTTGTGGGTCCTGCTTGTGGATATAATGGCCCGTACATCCCTGATGTATTGTTCTGGTCAGTCATTCTTTTCTTCACCACTTTCTTCCTGTCATCCTTCTTCAAGCAGTTCAAGACCAAGCGATATTTCCCCACTAAGGTTAGTCATTCCTCCATCTGACCATGTGCTGATACAGTGTCATTTACTCTAACGTTTAGTTTCCATCCTCTACAGGTCCGCTCTTCCATCAGCGACTTTGCCGTTTTTCTAACCATCATGATTATGGCCTTGGTTGATTACTTGGTGGGCATCCCCTCTCCTAAACTACATGTCCCAGATACATTTGAGGTACTATGAATGGTATTTTCTATTTTTTTTTTGTTTGTGTTTGTTCACCGTAATCTCGTTAAACTCAATGCAATAAAACATGTTTGGCTGGTTTTAGGTTTTTTGGACTTTTGACCGTTGTTTACACTCCCTCAAATTTGGTCCATGTTTATTTTACTAAGAAAAGTTGGAATCAATATTTCTCAGAGCAGTTACTTATGCAGCTTTATATCTCCAAAAAGAGTTGCGATGAGTGTATCATCATCTGAATGGTCAAATTTGTTGTAAGCAGCCCAAAACAAACAGAAAACACACTTAGCAGGGTGTAGTTGACTCTAAACCACCCCCGCTGTTTCTGTTGTCTCTTATCATGCTGGTCTTTGACTATTGATTTAACCTCTCTTGTCCTGTTTTTCTATAAAGCCTGCCAAGACCAAATACATTAACATTGCCATATTCAATAACATGCCAAAACTTACTATTCTGAGAGTTGTTCAACATTTATAAAAAAGTTTCTTGAGCTCCAATATAATAAATAAAAAATGAGAGCACTTAAAACTAAAATCAATCATTTTAAATGTTACAAGTGAATTTAGGCGTCACAACATGATGTACTGTATGAAAAACGGATATTCATTTAGATATCTGAAAAAGATTTAACAGTGTTATTTAATTATTATTAGTGCTTAATCAGTGTATTTGAGCATTAAATCATGGCAAAGGTGATCTACATGTAAAAATATGAAAAAAAGGAGCATGTACACTAAAATATCCGACATTGACCGATACCAATAATTAAACCCGTTTCTAATGTAGGCTGATAACCGAAACGGCACACTAATTGTGCATCCCTAAAAAAATCAAATTTTATGTTTATCATAAAAAGAGTGTTTTCTTTCTGTCCCGTAGCCCACCTCTAAGAATCGGGGCTGGCTGATCTCACCTCTGGGTGATAACCCCACATGGACGTTGATAGCAGCAGCCATCCCTGCCCTCCTGTGCACCATCCTCATCTTCATGGATCAGCAGATCACAGCTGTCATCATCAACCGTAAAGAACACAAGCTCAAGGTCAGTTAAACACCCGATCCAGCCTATCAGAGCACTGCAGCGGTGCTGGTGCTCATGGTTCTGTTCTGCTGCAGAAAGGCGGTGGGTATCATCTTGACCTTTTGGTGGTGGCTGTGATGCTCGGCGTGTGTTCTGTGATGGGCTTGCCCTGGTTCGTCGCTGCCACTGTCCTCTCCATCTCTCACGTCAACAGCCTGAAGGTGGAGTCGGAGTGTTCGGCCCCGGGAGAGCAGCCCAAGTTCCTGGGTATCCGTGAGCAGAGGGTTACCGGGCTCATGATCTTTGTGCTTATGGGTCTCTCTGTCTTTATGACATCTATTCTAAAGGTACGTTCAGTTTATAGTGCAGAAATTTGGTTGATCATGATCTCAACTTTTTTTGTAACTTACTATTTGTAACCTTTTTTTTCCCAAATTTCTTTATAGTTTATACCAATGCCTGTGTTGTATGGAGTGTTCCTCTACATGGGTGTGTCCTCACTCAAAGGCATACAGGTTAGTGCACTTTCATATTCACAATACAGGATTGATGGTCTTTTTCATAAAGCCAGCTCAATCTAAGACTAGGATGAATTTGTGGTCATGTTGTTTGTATTGCACTGCAGTTCTTTGACCGTATTAAGCTGTTTGGGATGCCTGCAAAGCACCAGCCTGACCTGATCTACCTGAGATACGTGCCGCTGTGGAAGGTTCACATATTCACATTAGTTCAGCTCACCTGCCTGGTGCTGCTGTGGGTCATCAAAGCAACTGCTGCCGCGGTGGTCTTCCCTATGATGGTAAATATAAAAGCTCACACACTCATAGGTACCTTTTACAGTTTACACATGGCGTTAACATGCAATTTGGCTAAAAAAGATCAAATACACAAAATGCATTTACACTTTAATTCCAATGCATCTGAGATTTGATTGGATCATGCTTTGCCACACACATTTTAAAAAAGCTCATAAGTTAAAAAAATGTTAAAGTGCATTAAAAAACTTTATGGGTGCAATGCAGTTTTGTCAAGTAAAACCGTAATAAAGTGATTCAAGGATACATTCAGAAGGAAAATAAAGAACAATAGGTAACATTTTACAATAAGGTCCCATTAGTGTTAATGTTAGTTAATGTATTAACATTAACACTGAGCAATAGCTATATTTGTTACAGTAGTTATTATGTTGGTTGATAAAAATACAACTGTACTTTGTTAATATTTAATGGACCTTAGCTAAGATGAACAGATACAACTTTTGATTTTAATAATGTATTAGTAAATTAACTTAACATTAACTAAGATTAATAAATGCTTTAGAAGTATTTTTCATTGTTAGTTGATGTTAATTAATGGAACCTTTATAAGTGTTACCGAACACTAAAATGTAAACAACTTTTTAAAATGTAAAAATGTTTAAGTTTGAAAATAAATTGCCTATTAAGTCTTAATAGTATTTGTGCTGTGATACCAAGAATTTAGAATACCAAGTATTTGGTGCTGTGATGAACATCATGGCGAATACAAAAAATGTAATGTCTTTTTGAAACATTTAAATCCTGTTCAGAAGCAGAAACCAGTGCCTGCTTTGTTTATGGGGTTACAGGGGTATCGGCTGCATTTCTGCTGTTCCATAATCGCCATCTGCTGTCATAGAGTAACAGGCTATATCGCTGTTTTTTTCATCCCAATCTGAGTCCCAAGGATTAGAAGTTGAGAATAATATGTACTTTTTGGGTAGAGAAATGGGATTTCAAGTGTAATCCAGTAAAATTCTGTAGTATATAATCGGATATTGTTGATTTAAATGCCATTTTTTTTCTTGCAATGTGAAAAGACACAAGACACAAGAACACAGGACTTTCAAAGTGACACACACACACACAAACACACATATATATATATATATATATATATATATATATATATATATATATATATATATATATATGCAGCATCACTTCATTATCGCATTTTAATAATAATTAATAATAATCTTAAATCTTAGTCTTAAATTCATATCTTTCTGAATTTAAATGTTTATTTAAAAAAAAGCAAATTTATTACGGTATCGCCTCTACAGTACACAGTATACTCAGTTTAAACAAGTTTATTGCATAATGTCCTCAAAAAGCAGCACAAAATTGGATTCTGTCTCTGCATGCTTATAGATTGCATTTTGAAATGGGGATTTTTTTTTTGTTAATCTTCATTCAGATTGCACTGCTCATCATCCATTGTTGCATTTATTTTTTACTCAGTTCTTGTATTCATCTTCTGTAGGTTCTTGCTCTGGTATTTGTGCGGAAGCTTCTAGATTTCTGCTTTACGAAGAGGGAGCTTAGCTGGTTGGATGACCTAATGCCAGAAAGCAAGAAGAAAAAGGAAGATGACAAAAAGAAAAAAGCAAAAGAGGTATTTGATCAGCACTTAGGCAGAAATTTTAAAGATGGCTCTCCTGTACCTCTTCATATGCATTTAACATCAATGTGATGCTTTGTTTTACTTCTCCTGTTGATAAGCAGGTTTAGAATATTTCTGAAGCTCCATCTTAATAGATCTTGTCTAAATGTGTCTGCCCAGGAAGCACAGCGCATGATGGAGGCAGCAAGAATAGAGATCCCCTTTGATGCTAGTGGTCACCTGGGAATCCCTGTGAAGGCCCTTAAAGTCAGGTTGGTGACAGTTCACAAGTCACGTACTTAAACATTTCACGGGGTCTCTTTTATACTACATCTAAGGCATTTCTTTGTGTGGGTTTCTTTTAAGCAATCTGTGTTGGCCTCATTCAGTAAGTTTTGACCTGTTTCTTTTGAGACAGATCTGACAGTGTAGCCTCCGGCACCTCATATGAGGAACACACGAGCGGAGTGGTTGGTCTTTTGCCTATACACAGGCCTGTTTGTGTTCTGGTTCCTGCATACTCCCTCTTTACAGGGGCGAATTCCAATCGGCATTTTTGCACCCTTGAAAGGCTCTTTGGGAAGGGGACACCATTGGAAGGGGTGTTACAAACTGAATCCCTTCATGTAGGGCCCTTCCACAAGTCCGTTAGCGAAGGGAACACGCGACGGTCACCTAAAGGAAGTATGGTCATGTGACCCAGGGTGACGAATCCTCATGATTCATTTTGAAGCTAGATGTGAGAGAGTTCGAGTTAACATGTATGAACAGAG